>CAAKHB010005543.1:0-10543 GCA_901007665.1 Aeoliscus strigatus | reverse complement strand
AGTCTACCACTGCCTGTCCTTCCAAGTTCCTATCCCTAAGGCCAAACCTGCCCATCACTTCCTCATCACCTCTGTTCCCTTCCCCTACATGGCCATTAAAGTCTGCTCCAATCGCTACTCTCTCTGCTCTGGGAATGCTCTCTATCACTCTATCTAGCTCATTCCAGAACTTTTCCTTTTCTTCTAACTCACAGCCCACCTGTGGGGCATAACCACTAACTACATTCACCATTACTCCTTCTATCTCTACCTTCACACACATCAACCTGTCTGACTCTCGTTTCACCTCCACCACCTGCCTAGCATACTCTTCCTTAATAATCACCCCTACTCTGTTCCTCTTCCCATCGCGACCATAGTAGAACAACTTGTAGCCTCCTCCAATGTTTCTTGCCTTGCTGCCCTTCCACCTAGTCTCCTGCACACACAAAATATCGACTCTTCTCCTCTCCATCATGTCAGCTAATTCTCTACCTTTCCCTGTCATTGAACCTACATTCAGAGTTCCTAACCTCAGACTGATCCTTCTAACCTTCCTCTTTTCCCTCTTTCCCTGCACCAACCGTCCTCCTCTTCTTCTTTGTCCTCTTCTTCTTTGACCAACAGTAGTCCAATTTCCAACAATACCCTGTAGGTGAACAGCACTGTTGGCGGTCGTTGTTGACCCGGGCCTCGACCGATCCGGTTTGGAAATCATTTTGATCACTCGCATATTTGATTTGGCATAAGTTTTACACCGGATGCCATTCCTGACGCAACCCTCCCCATTTATCTGGGCTTGGGACCGGCACCAGTCAACAATGGCTTCCGCAACTGCTCCCTAGTGGAAGTTATTTCTAGTTATTATTTCTAGTTATTTCTGCATGTTGCTGTTGTTTATTAATAATAAACATCTGTGTGTTTATTACATGTTACACACACACACACACACACAGGACACCTGTGTGTGTGAGTGAGTGTGTGTGTGTGTGTGTGTGTGTGTGTGTGTGTGTGTGTGTGTGTGTGTGTGTGTGTGTGTGTGCGTGTTCCTGACGCAGACCTGGAGGTGTGACTGACCTCTCAGACTTCAGTGCACTTGCCAGCAGCAGCTCAGCAGTCAGGACCAGTGGACCAGTGGACCAGTGGAACCCGTGGACCAGTGGACCAGTGGACCAGTGGAACCCGTGGACCAGTGGACCAGTGGACCAGTGGACCAGTGGAAACCTGGAACCCTGGAACATGTCCTCTCCCTGCTCCAACCCTCTGAACAATGTGGCCCACAAACGTAAAACCAAGAAGAAGCAGTTTGTGCAGCAGAAAGTTTTCCGGGGCAGCGAGCCGGTGGTTGGTGTGTTGATGTGGGGAGTCAATCACTCGGTGGGTTGGTGTGTGTGTGTGTGTGTGTGTGTGTGAGAAAGAGAGGAGAGGGTATGAGAGATAATGAGAGAGATATCATACACCTGTTATTCATTTATTCATTTGTGTGTGTTGTATTTGTGTGTGTGTGTGTGTGTGTGTGTGTAGGTCAGTGACCTGAGCCAGGTGCCCGTACCTGTGATGCTGCTGCCTGACGACTTTCGAGCGAACACCAAGCTTAAAGTGAACAACCACCTGTTCAACAAGTAGGAGCTGCTGCTGCCTCACTGTGTCACACACTCATGTGCTCATCAACATGGCCGTGACGTCACACCCACATGTGCTCATCAAATTGTGACATCACATGTCCAGACAATAAGGGTCCTGAGCGAGGGTCCTGTGATGACAATGGAATCTTAACACACACACATATACACATTTATACGTTTAGGCTTCATTACATACATATAATGTATCATTTAGATACGTACACACAATGTATATGCTACGTGTAATGTGAAAAAAATGTATAATATGCAAATTACCCGGGTTGTTTGCAAACTACCCGTGTTGTCGCATTATGTACAAATAAATGTGTTTTTTAACATATATATTTCATAATACAATTACCCATATATAATTATACATAGTTCCCATGTAGATCAATTCAAGTACAGTATCTATATATCTATCTATTGATAGATAGATAGATTATTACAGAAAAAAACAATATATATAGTTAGTGTCAGTTTTATAAATTACAGTTACAGTCAGATTACTAGTGTGAACATGATGTGGGGTGTGCCTATTAGTACATATTAGTATGTATGTTATTGTATAATTGCCATTATTTCTTCAACAAGTGTAATGTTATATATATCTTTTGATCTATATGTAATGTATGATTTTAGCATTTGTTCTCCCCATGAGAGAATTAGATGGGAGCCTTTTTAATATGAATATCAAGTTGCACATTTCCATATCTAACCATACATACTGCGTAAGATGTATACAATACAGACAGGAACTATTTCCATAAGCATCACAAACTAAAGTCAGACGTGAACCTGTCTACACGTCTGACTGTTTTACAAACTGATGGTTGAGGCTCAGAGCCGCAGCAGGAACGCGAGGAGCTTTCAGAGGGGTCAGTAATCCTGTAATCCACGCAGGAATCCAGGCAAACAGAGAACAATCAAATGTGTTTTATCACGTGTTTCTACTTTGAAACTTGTGTACTTTTACTTTTGTGTAAACCAGACGATGCAGCACACTTTATTTATGAACACATTATTTGACAACAGCGAGCAGCTCATCAGTCTGTTGTGTCTTATTTATCTCTGTGAACCTCTGTGTCCCGCAGAGAGAACCTTCCGGCACAGTTTAAATTCAAAGAATACTGTCCACAAGTGTTCAGAAATCTGCGAGAACGCTTTGGCATCGACGATGTGGATTTCCAGGTAGAACCACCCTGAAACCGAAACATTCACGTGTCTGAAGGCTGGATGAAGGGAGAGGCAGCTCGTCCTTTCAGAATGTTCTAGACTCCCTCCTGAATTTGCGTGTGAATGTGTGATATTTGCATGTGTCCAATAACACAAAGAGCTTCTGCCCAACACACACAATAACCACCAGGCATCAAACAAATCAGTTTTTTTCATCTCTCCTGCTTGAGGTAGGATTTGCATGTTAAATGTCGGTCTATTAGAATCTTACTTGTACTGTTTGAATTTTTAAAAATATTTTTAGTTGATTTTAGGAAAAAAATAAGATTTTTTTCAGTATTTTGTCAGTGTAGTAAAATTTTTATTTGATGTATATTTTATTTTAATATATATGTTTTATTTTTTGTTCTACATTTTTGTTTTTTATTTTATATGTTTTCTGTTTAATAAGGTATTTTATTCAATTTTTTTGTTTTGTTTTCAAGAAAGTGTGTTTTAAATATTCTTTTTATAAATATTTCTGTATTATAAAAGGCACAAATATTTTTTCAAACTTTTCAAAGTTTATAAATATGTATAAAAATATAAATTTTATTTTAATCTTTATTTATGTATTTATTGTTTTTTGTTTGTTTTTTTTAAATGCATATTTTATGCATATTTTAAAAGGTACAAATAACCCGGTGGTCATCCACAGGTGTCGCTGGCCCGCAGCCCGCCGCTCAAAGACGAGGACGGCCAAAGCGAGGGTCTGCTGCTGACGTCATACGACCGCACGTTGGTGGTGAAAGAAATCTCCAGTGAGGAGGTGGAGGATATGCACAGCATCCTGTCTGAGTATCACCAGGTAGCACTGACGCACAAACACGGTCCTACTCAGTCGTGCTGCGAGTGAACTTGTCCTGTACCTGTTTGCATAAAAAAAACAGGTTTTAAATTTCAACATGGCCGGTGACTATTGGACCAAAGAACCAAGTTGACCTTTTAACCCTTGATAGAGCAACAAACTATATTTTATCATTTCCATCTCTCTCTCGCACTCTATAAATGGAATTTATTCATTATTCTTCTTATACTTACGTTAAGCATATACTATACGCAGCTTGAGATTGAGGAATAGATTTCTAGGAAAGTCAGGTTTCCCTGTTTGTGGTCAGTCTGACTCCAGTCTGGAGCGCTGATGAAATAAGAAGCACGGTGTGTGAACATGTGATGTTCCCGTCCTTTCCCTGGCAGCACATCGTCACCTGTCACGGCAGCACGCTGCTCCCTCAGTTCCTCGCCATGTACCGAGTGACGGTGGAGAGCGACGACACCTACCTGCTGGTGATGAGGAACATGTTCAGCCACCGGCTGCACGTACACAGGAAGTACGACCTGAAGGTGAATCAGAATTTGTCGCTCACGCCACACCTGGCTCCCTCCGCATGGTGTCGGGAGACAACAGCTACATTGCGTCATTCTCTTTCTCAAACCTAGTCGACATAAAACTACCGGAGTATTTCCTGTTGATTTCTTCACCGTTGGTGTGAGAAATTCATGCAGAAACTGTTCATTTGTTTGAGGGTGAACTGTCCCTTTAAAGGCTTCACTGGAATCAAATTGGATTTGATTTACTTTATAATTAGTTGAATAAATCTCAGTTATTTATTTAAAAGATGTTAAAAGAAGAAAAAACAAAACAAATAAATATAAATGTACAGGTATATGTGTACATACATGCAGATGAAAACATTGTACGAAATGGAGAAAGCCTGACCGTATTTTGTTCATAACCTCATTACAAAATAGAATCATTTTCAATTTATAACAGTCAAATAATTTCCACGTCAGACAAAAGAAAAAAAAACAAGTACACAACAATGCCATTTTTTGATAAAACTGTTTCTTCTCTGTCCTTAGGGTTCCCTGGTGTCTCGTGAAGCAAGTTTCAAAGAGAAGGTGAGGTCACAACTGCTTTTTTATTCGTTTGAATGCACGTATCTGACTTTAGTGCTGTGTTGTCGTTTTTTTTGTGCATGTGAGTCGTGAGATGAGGAATAAAGAACAGTCACTGTATCGCTACATACCCTACATTGTACCCTACATCACACCTACATCGTACCCTATGTCATACCCTACATTGTACCCTACATCACACCTACATCGTACCCTATGTCATATCCTACATCACACCTACATCGTACCCTATGTCATATCCTACATCACACCTACATCGTACCCTATGTCATACCCTACATTGTACCCTACATCACACCTACATCGTACCCTATGTCATACCCTACATTGTACCCTACATCGTACCCTATGTCATACCCTACATCGTACCCTACATCACACCTACATCGTACCCTATGTCATATCCTACATCACACCTACATCGTACCCTATGTCATACCCTACATCGTACCCTACATCCCACCTACATCGTACCCTATGTCATACCCTACATTGTACCCTACATCACACCTACATCGTACCCTATGTCATACCCTACATTGTACCCTACATCGTACCCTATGTCATACCCTACATCACACCTACATCGTACCCTATGTCATACCCTACATTGTACCCTATGTCATACCCTACATTGTACCCTATGTCATACCCTACATTGTACCCTACATCACACCTACATCGTACCCTATGTCATACCCTACATTGTACCCTACATTGTACCCTACATCACACCTACATCGTACCCTACATCACACCTACATCGTACCCTATGTCATACCCTACATCGTACCCTACATCACACCTACATCGTACCCTATGTCATACCCTACATCGTACCCTACATTGTACCCTACATCACACCTACATCGTACCCTATGTCATACCCTACATTGTACCCTACATCGTACCCTATGTCATACCCTACATCGTACCCTACATCACACCTACATCGTACCCTATGTCATACCCTACATTGTACCCTACATCGTACCCTACATCGTACCCTATGTCATACCCTACATCGTACCCTACATCACACCTACATCGTACCCTATGTCATACCCTACATTGTACCCTACATCACACCTACATCGTACCCTATGTCATACCCTACATTGTACCCTACATCACACCTACATCGTACCCTATGTCATACCCTACATTGTACCTTACATTGTACCCTACATCACACCTACATCGTACCCTATGTCATACCCTACATCGTACCTTACATCGTACCCTATGTCATACCCTACATCGTACCCCACGTCACAACCTATGTTGTACCTACATCGTACCCTACGTCCTACCCTATGTCATACTCGACATCATACCCTACATCACACCTACATCGTGCCCTATTTCATACCCTACATTGTACCCTACATCACACCTAAATTGTATGCTATGTCACACCCTATGTCATACCCTACGTCACAACCTGTGTCGTACCCTACGTCGTACCCTACGTCACACCCTATGTCATACCCTACGTCGTACCCTATGTCACACCCTATGTCACACCCTATGTCACACCCTACGTCGTACCCTACGTCACACCCTATGTCATACCCTACGTCGTACCCTATGTCACACCCTATGTCACACCCTATGTCACACCCTATGTCACACCCTACGTCGTACCCTACATCACACCCTATGTCATACCCTACGTCGTACCCTACGTCACACCCTATGTCACACCCTATGTCGTACCCCATGTCGCACATTTGTGTAGAAGTGACCTCAGGCTACACGTACCATACACCGTAGGCACAGTGCTGATTTGATGCAAAAGCATAAATTACACTGAGAGTGGAACAGAATCATGGGAGCCATTTTCCTGAAAGATGTAGCATTGTGGAAATGCTTTTGCTTCCTTGTACTACGTGTCCCCAGGTAAAAGAACTGCCCACATACAAGGACATAGACTTCAGGAATAACATGCAGAAAGTTTACGTGTGTGCTGAGGAGAAGGAGCGGATCATGGAGCGGCTCAGCCGAGACATCGATGTAAGAAAACCCAAAGAACAGACACGCTCTTCTTCAGTCCGAATCGCACACGCGCCCTCCTCTCCGACCTGCAGTTCCTGGTGCGGATGCGGATCATGGACTACAGCCTGCTGCTGGGGATCCACGACGTAGAGAGGGCTGAGAGGGAGGAAGAGGCGGCGGAGGAGGACGAGGACGAGGAGACGGACTCATCCGGTGAGGAGGAAGAGGAGGATGGACGCAGCCCGGCTCTGACCCCAGGCTCCCTCTCTCCATCGGAGGGTATCGCCGGCTACATGAACTCCTTCAAACAGATGGGACCAGGAGACTTCGATCCGTACGTGGATGTGTACGCCATCCAGAGTGCCATAGGTGAGCACCGGGTGACGTCACGCCGTCTGTGGCTCGTCAGATGACGCCGGCAGACGGAGACGATGATTGGCCGCCTCTCTTTGCTGCAGGTGCGCCCCAGAGGGAGGTATACTTCATGGGTCTGATCGACGTGCTGACGCAGTACGACACCAAGAAGAAGGCAGCTCACGCTGCCAAGGCTGTCAAACACGGGGTAGGAAAGCGGCATTCTTTCGAGCCAAAGGGGGATGCACCTGAAAGACCGAACCATGGTCCAGACCAAGATTTGTGTTTTTGTTCCACTGATTTACTGACGTTCTGTCCTCATTACTGATGTCTGCTGAGTCTCTGGACATTGATTGGCTGGAAGGAGGCGTGTGTCATCGCAGCACCAAAGAGCTCAAATTATCTACTGTAGTTAGCACTGTGTTAGCACTTAGCAAAGAAGGCAAATGAATAAACACATCGTGACGACGACATCGTGACGACGACATCGTGACGACGACATCGTGACGACGACATCGTGACGACGACATCGTGACGACGACATCGTGACGGTGTTATGAACAGCAGCAGCTACGTCATGACCAACATGGAGCCTAGTTCGGTTATCTCGGATCCAGATCAACGTCCTGGTCATGAGGAAGCTTTATCGTCACCGGCAGGAATGGAGAAGACGACTGCTAGCTACGCTGGCGGCCATAGGTCCACATCAGGAGACTTCCTGTATTTCTTGTTCGTGTGCAGGCTGATGACCGGAACTTCCTGTTAGAGGATGGAAAGTCCAGACTATCTATCTATGAGTTGGACCAAATTTTGTTTCTTTGGTCTGGATCATGACAGGCCCCTGAATGGATCGTATCATTTTCTCATTCAGTTATTTGTGTGTGTGTGTGTGTGTGTGTGTGTGTGTGTGTGTGTGTGTGTGTGTGTGTGTTTTCCAGGCAGGTGCAGAAATCTCAACAGTCCATCCGGAGCAGTACGCGAAACGCTTCAGAGAGTTCATCACGAAAATCTTTGCGTAGGCAAAGATGAATGACCTCTGACTCAGAGGACCGGCGAGTTCAGAATCCAAGATGGCGTCAGTAGCACAGTTTGTTTTTCCAGTTTCTTTTACCACTTAGGTCTTTTGTTCCATTTTCCATTCATGCACACAACTGTTTGAATTGTTGTCAATGTGGAAATGCTGTCGTTCTACGTGGAGTACCACACGATGGATTGGCTGTATGCTAACAACTAGCAACTGAACTGATTCTGACCTGCTATGTTGCAAAGAAACCGCAACACAAATAACTCACCCAGGAATTACATCACTGCGAGTTATGACCTCGGATGTCTGATGCAATTGGAACGCAACATAAGCCCCACACAGTAGTTGTGGAACATCTGGGACAAAAATCAGGTATTGAAGTGGAAGGACTGGAGTCTCCCCTCTGGAGTCCTCCATTAGTGAAGACCACAGTGGTCCAACATGAGCTGTTAGCTCAGGAGATGCTGCTGTTGTCGGACAGGTTGGTGACATTCAGTACTGTGTACCGTACCTGTGTAACTGCACAACACATGTGCAATAGTTACTAATAACCTGTAGAGGGCACCAGTGTGTATATTTTATTTCTGTCCACAATGACCCAGAATGCAAAGTGAAAGCTTTGACTGATTTTATTTGAACGTACTGAAATTATTATTATCGTTATTTTTTTCCCAGATGAGAGCACCACAATCACAATGAAGATTATTTGACATGATGCATCATTTCTACGCTGAGATTTGTCAGAGAACATTGTTATTTGTCAAAACTGCTGTTACACTATGATCATGGCTGCTCTGGAAATTGATCAGTCCAGTGACAGACAAGAAGAATTAAAGAGAATAAAAAGAATATTCTGCCATATTCTGTCAGTAGTACAGAAGCATGTTGCTTTGAATCTTGAATGTACTTGCTTTTTATTCACACATTGGCTTAATAAAACGACATCTAAAATGTACAGTTATTACATATGTCCATCACAATTTATTTTTAATTTCTAATTTCTTTTTATCTTTCACTCCATTGGATGGGGTTACAGTGGCTGGTATATGATACCTACATGTACTGTACATACCAAGACAAAGTAAATCACAATGTTTAGTCACAGCTATACCATCTCCTCAGTTCATCACTACTAAAAGTATTTCTTACAAATGTAAAATGTAGAATATATGATAGAATATCTATCATTGTGAGTGTTAAATTCAAATGAAAAATGCAGCACATCTGCATCCTCAGTGGAGGGAAAGTAGTTTGCTCCGTGCGTTTGCATCATCTCAGACGCTGTGCGCTGATCAAAGAGACGTTAGATCCTACATCTCTCGACGTTTTACCTTTGAATGGCTAACTGAACATGATGTACCCGCTTCAATGAAGCATCAAAGACGTTTCAGCTGGGCTACAGCTACAACACTACACGGATACTGGAGGTAAAAATAGGCAACATGCACAACCCCACCATTGCCTCAGCTCTTCCACCCTTTCATCTTTCCTTCTTGCAGCAGTGAGCAGATGCTGCACCTCGCAACACTTGTGTGTGCTAAATATCTGCTAGCGCTAAATGCTACTTAAGCATTTTTTTAAAAATTCTTTTTTATGAAATGTAAAATGTACGTATCTACTAAAGAGACACGGGGAGGGAAAAAAACGTGGATGCTCTCAGATGTGTTAGCATTTCCGGTTTATATAACAGCACTGAATTAACATGGTACTAACAGGTGTTTTACTGCGCACACAAGAGTTCATGACACTCACAGGTTACAACATAGGATATAAACAGGAAGTAAACTGGGTTACCATTTCCAGTTCACAGCCCAGCATAGAATTAGCGCACAGCCTGCTTTATACTTGTACTTGAAATGCTAACATTACGCTAACGCTTCTTCTTCTTCTTCTTCTTCTCTTTCAGCTTTGTCCCTCTTCAGGGGTTGCCACAGCGAATCATCGATTTCCATCTTTCCCTGTTCTCTGTATCCTCTACTCTGACTCCAACTACCTCCATGTCCTCCCTCACTGCATCTATAAACCTCCTCTTTGACCTTCCTCTCTGTCTCCTACCTCCAACTCCATCTCTAACATTCTCCTACCAATGTATCCACTGTCCCTCTTCTGCACATGTCCAAACCATCTCAATCTAGCCTCTCTAGCTTTTTCTCCTAACCTTCCTGTCTGTGTTGTCCCTCTGATGACCTCATTCCTAATCCTGTCCATCCTGGTCACTCCTAAAGAGAATCTCAGCATCTTTAACTCTGCCACCTCCAGCTCTGCCTCCTGTCTTCTGCCTATCGCTAGTGTCTCTAAACCATACATCATAGCTGGTCTAACCACAGTCCTGTAAACCTTTCCCTTCACCTTAGCTGAAACTCTTCTGTCACAAATCACTCCTGACACTTTTCTCCAGCTGTTCCACCCTGCCTGCACCCTATTCTTC
>CAAKHB010005542.1:10509-25239 GCA_901007665.1 Aeoliscus strigatus | reverse complement strand
TTTTTTCCCCCCCCCCCCCCAGAACCTCGTCTTTGAACTTATTCTTACTTTTTAGAGCAGCCAAGAACATTTGGTACATCTGTCACTCTGAAAAGCAATGGTTAGTATTGATATGAATAAACCACATCTGGTCTTACAAATGAGAAGATTTGTGGATGGCAGATCGAAGCAATCATCAGCTGGAACCTGCTCTACATACACTTCCTGTTGTACATCTCACAGTCCAGATGAAAGCCCCCACCCCCACAGCTCCCCCGGCGAATGGCCCGTACATGTGTGTCTATTTCTATGTCTGTGTGTGTGTCACTGTGTGGACGGGCTGTGCTCGCTGCGGTGCCCTTTGATCATATATATAATATTCAAAGATGCTGGTGTAATTCGATGAAAGACAGATATCCTCAAACCAGAGACAGTAGTCAGCAGTTTTTTTTACAAAAGAAAAAAAAAGCAGAAATTAGCCAGAATTGGTAGATGTAATGACGCAGGCCCGTAGGTAGAAATATTAACAGGGATTTCAAACATGCTCTGACCCGATGTAGGAACTCCAGTCCGTGCTGCTCCGTTCAAGCTCTGGCAGCTTTGATGTCATTCTCCACAAGACATGGCGACTGGTCCCACGATGCCCCTCTGTGGTCATCAGACTCCCCTGCAGCCGGCAGCCTCAGAGCTCAGTTTGGAGCCTTCAAAAGGAACACAGTCTCATCACACGGCAGAGCAACAGCTTATAATTATTTATCAACCTGCTACTCATTTACATAGAATGTAAGGAAACAGTGTTTAAGTTTTTGCTGATTGCTGACCTAATACGCAAACAGAATTTGCACATACAGTCTGTGAATGTGCCCTTTAATCCCACAACAAAATAAAAACCTACATCAGAAAAGTGCAAACACCTACGATTTCACTATTACACTCCAAATACTGTCTAACTACACAAATGAGCTGATGCAGTGTGGGATCCGGCATCTCATTGCTGTTTATTGAACATTGGCAATTGCGAAACAATTTGCCCACAGCCACCTCCTCAGTACTTCTGCATGAAATCCACAGCGGCTGCCACCTCCAGCATGTAAACCACCCACCTGTAGCCACAGAGAGAGCCAAACGTCCAGGAGTGGGTTTTTTTTTTCCCTTCCACCCAATGTGATGAAAGCTAGAACTCTGGCATCAGGGGCCCCGAGCGAGACAACATGCTCTCTCCAGTTCCCAACCCACACGTTTAATCTCCTGGCCTTGATGCAAATGCTTCTAAGAGCAAAAAAAAAAAAAACAGCAGCATTCTCATTGTGTGAACAAAACTTGCCTCTTTAAGCAAAACAGTAACTTTATAATTTATGTCAGTGCTTTTCTGTGAACAGTTAACACGGTGGAACAAAAAGTCACTTCACTCCACAAAGTATCCAGTCAACAAACATGAGTTACAATTAAAGGGTTACGCCATTACTAATCTGTAATCAGTTACATGAAATGGAAGACTAACCGTATGATTTAATTCGAATGTAAGTGGCACTTAATAAATTAGAATACATTAGTTAGTTACATCTGAACAATTTCCACAAAAACCCAGTCTCTGTGTTCCATAATATGATGCTACTGTGTGAATGAATGCTAGAGAAGTTAACTGCTGTGTTTAGTGGTTTGAAAGCAGTTTGACCGTAGTCAGTGTTGATGCTGCCGATACATGAAACATTTGAGACAGTTGAGAACGTTCATTCAACATTTAGAAAACGAAATCAGATGGAATTAGTTACATTACTTTGGTAAAGTCATTAAATAGTTACACGGCTGCTACATTTGAAACAGAGGAACTTCTCAGCAGTGATCTACCGTTTCTTCTCCCCAACACACACACACACACACACACACACCCTGCAGCATGTATCCCAACACAACAAAGCGGAGGAGCAGCTGACCACTGTTTAAAGTCTGCAGCATCTTTCAGATCCAATCTCTCAAGCCAGTGATTGAAATCGATAACCACACTTGGGGCTCAAGCCTCCGTTAGTCCCACGGAGGAGCAGACCCAGCGGCGCACACCCACCCAGCGAGGAGTGAGCCTCGGGCGGAGACAAAGTAGACAGGGTGAGCGGGAGAGGGAGAGAGAGAGAGCACATAAAAACTGGAGTACAGCATTGAACAGTGTCAGGGCCTCAGGGCCTTCTGGGACGCTGATAAAGTACCTGGACATTTTTATAGACAAACTACTTATTTCCGCACTCATATCGCTTGGGAAGACTGATAACTTTATATTCCTCTCAGGCAGACGAATGAAGGAGGGGGGCGCTTTCAGGAGTTTAATTGATCAAACTGTGGCCACAAGGGTTTTTTCTGGAGATAAAAGGGACGACCACTCTCCCTTGTACAATACAGAGATCTTTTAGAAAGCAGACCCAATGAAAAAGAAGAATGTAACTCATTATGCAAAGTCATTACAGGCTCCCGACTACGTTCCTTAAAGAGGGGGAGTTAATGGTGGAACTGTATCGTCAGGATTTCCAGAGGTCAAACCACCAGTCATATGATAACATGAATTCACAAGGTCTAGATTATTGCTTCACAATTTTGAGATAGCTATTTTGAGGTCAAATTTAAATAGTGTGATTGCCTTAAACACTGGGTTATTGGTGTGTGGAGGACACCGTCCCCTATCAGGGAGGGAAGGCTTTAATTGAATGGCATGGTGCCATGTATCCTCAGCATGACGGGTCATTGAGCAAGGCACTTCCAGCAAACTTCCACAGCTGATGCACAGATACTCGGGACTTAAAAACAAACCTGTATGAAAACGAGGGTTGGAAGCTGCCTTCTACTGTGTAGTTGGTGAACATCTTCTACTTTAATAGATAAGTGACCTAAATTTCATTCATCGTTCATCTTCTCCTGCTTGCTCCAGTTACGGGTCAAAGTTGTGCTGGAGTTGATCCCAGCTGTCAATGGATGAACGTCGTAGTACAACCTGGAGTCACCAGCTCATCACAGGGCCACATGAAGGACGGACAAACATTCACACACACACACACACACACACACACACACACACACACACACTCACACATTTAGTGAGGCAATTTAGAGGGGTGGGAGGAAGCCGGAGAACCCGGAGAGAACCCACACACGGAGAGAGCGTGAGAGCGAGGGAAACTTTGCACAAAAATATCCTAGGTCAAGAAGTGAACCAGGGATAATAATAATAATAATAATAATAATAATAATAATATCATTTAAGATTCAGAAAGTACACTTAAGTACAATTATATTGATTTATATAAAATCAAAATTAAAAATAAAAAAAATCGATCACTGCAAATTGCATTTTATACATAATTTTTAAATTAAGACTTTATCGTCATCATCAATACTGTCATTTTGTTTTTTATCCCTTCCGGTCCAAAGCCTGGAAATTGGTCTGTGAGTGGGGGGAGGAGAGATGAGACAAGTTCAAGTCTCATTCTTCTCTATACATCACTGCATAGAGAGGATGGGATGGGATCCTATTGTAGCAGTAGTAAATGAACATTTACCTTCCAATCCAGGCACCATGTCCTCTTCTTCTATGTTGAAAGCAGAAAGGAGGGTCCATGCATCACAAAGGGGGGAAAAAATCCACCAGCATGCGTCCATTTGTAATTGTCCTCACCGGTTCATATGAATAAAATGTGCCATTTAAAACAGGTACAAGCCGCCATCAATCTCGCATCACGTCTAATGTTGGAAAATCTGAGTTCTAAGTCGTCAAAAGGACCTCAACCACGGAGTGTGTCGGAAAGGAGGATTTTAGAAGATGTGAGGATGCATTAGAATTCAAAACGGCGTGATGGCGAGAGGGACTGTGGGGAGACAGAAACAAATCTGCATATGGAAATTGTGGTCAGCATGCATACAATTCTACACTGCTGCATTTCTTTGAATTAATTTAGAAGTGGGACACGCATAGCAGGTTGACAGCGTTAAAACAATATAATGCTAAATAAGTACTACTTAAAACTATTTCTATTTCTAGTCTATTTCTAGAGGCATATTTGTTCACATCGAGCCTTAAATCCTTAAACCGCACATGAGTGGCAGACGTGCGCCCTGAAGAACTTTAGTGTATTTTAGCATGAAGAACAACTTTCTGAGAGTAAAGTGTGCTAATGGACGTTGTCCGGTGAAATAATCACAATAATACGACAGAGGAAGTACGTCGCAGGGATTCCTCTCGGATTAGGTCGGGAGACGGTGTAGCCACGCCCACTGGGAAACTTCTGACCTATCACCGACCGATGGACCAGTTTGCGCAGGCGCAGTGGGAACGCGCGGGAGCTCCTCGCAAACCCAAACAATAATGATGACAGCTGTGTTAACTTTACCCGTCATGATACATTTATGGAACATAATCTCGTAGAGGAGACATAAAGAAAAAGATTTGTTCTCCTTCAACGCTATTTAGCCACCTGGTTGTGCTCAGTTTGCCAAGTGGAAGTCCTGCTGGTTCAGTTTACGAACGATAACAAAAGCTTTCGACGTAAGTAGACAGTAAATGTAGCTTACTGGCGATATAGCATTTTTACATGATCTCCGTTTTCTGTTGATTTACGGAAAAAAAACACGCAATCCTGACTCATGTAACATACTTGTGTAACACTAGTAAATAGCATTATGAATTAGGTCAGGTTAACGTTTAGAAGGTGTTAACAAACATACACAAAGCTACATTTATAATGACTTCCTGGATATTCCGAGTTCGTACCTCGTGGTGACGAAGATTTTCGAGTGAAAACCGAATTGTTTTCATTCGTCACAACATATGCAGTAAAGAAAGCTAGCTCTTAGTTGATAAACAACACATTCTCCACGTACATCGACACCGGAACAACAACCCCGTTCACAATAACTAAATCAGTTCGAGTAACTGGAATGCATCAAAAATAGTAGAAACAAAACCAAAGCAACAGTTCATGCATCTTTAAACTGAATGCAGGGAACTCCTCAACAACTTCCTGTCTATGTATGTATCTCTTTATTTTTTAAAGGTAATGTTATGTTTCACCACAATAAAAACAGTATATAGGGTATTTTACGGTACATTTATAGTGTGTTTAGACATTGCTTTTCTCTGTTGCCAGTAAAGGTGAATGTGACTGTCAGGATGGCAGACGACTTCAGTCAGTCCCTCACCCCACCAGTTTCACCGTTTGCAGCAGACAGCCTGAGTGAGTTGGCCTCCACCAATCCACCATGTTTCTGTTGCTCTGAAACGAAGGAGGACCAAACTGGGACGCTCTCAGCAGAGGGATACATTGCTAGAGGTTCATTGAAACGGTAAATACACTGAAATACATTTCACAATCACTGAAATTTGTAAATAGCAACATCTTAGCAGAGAGTGTCAATCAGGGACAAACCTGAAAAAAAAAAAAAAGAAAAAACCTGTTGTAAATAATTACTGACCAGAATGTATATCACTCTGTAGGCTACTTGTGCGTCTTGATCCGGCCCCAGCAGAGTATGAGACTGACACAGTGGAGATCTTTGGCTTTCCCTGGGTTACAGAGACAGCACTGGTTGAATCTACAAAGCTACTTTTCGGTCTACTCAGGTGAGCCAAGGTTAAACGCTCTAGTATGTTTTCAATTAGCATAAGTAATATTTGTTTTTCATGGAATAAGTGATACGTTCCCTGACATATATTTTTGTATGGACAGTGGAAAAACCTTCTCTTATGTTTTGTTTACATACCTGTCAGTCACCATGTTTATTTGCTTTATGTCATATTTCAGACAAAAGATTTACATGCTTGAGACGTTGGCACAGCACAGCTCACGTGACTTTGGTAAGTTTGATGCTTAAAAAAAAAAAGTAAAAAGGATCCAAGCATTGTAATGTAGATGTCAAGATTGGGTTTTAGTACGTGTTAATATAAAGAAAGAAAGAAAGTGTTCTTTAGATAAGCAGAGAAAGGAAAGTACTGTTGTTTTTACAAGGGAACAGACAGTGAATTGAGTTTCTCCATGCATTTTCTTAAATGGAGATCTTACACAGCATCGCCTGATCACAGTGAGCATTCAAAGACTGTTTCTCACATATTTTAATGTACGGTCTTTGGAGGAGCAATAACTTATTGGTATAATGGGAGTCTGTAATTATTAAGCTGTGACTGTCTTTGTGGCCGTTGTTGTTGATTTGAAGTACTTTGATAAAGCGGACTTGGTTACATAATTATGAATGCTGCCCACATCAGCCCTCGTGTGTTGCAGGTCAAGCAGGCAGCCTCCACTATGAAGCGGAGGAGCTCAGACAACAATGTGTTTCATTTCTTCAGTATGTCAAAGTCTTCCTGCACAGGTAATTTTCTGTCTCGACCTTCTCCCCTCCAAGCCCCTGTCAGGCCACTGTGCGGGGGGGTCGTGACTGATTAGCGTGTGAGCTATTAGGAACCTGAGTTACTTTACAGAACCTTTAAAGAAACCATGCGTGTCTTTTTTTATCTGCTCAGATACCTCCACACTTCCAGTTCTCTGGATGAAGGTCCATCACACCCCTATGAGGAGCTGGAGGGTCTGTTACCATCTGCTCTTTTGGAGGAGCTGTTTGGCATCATTCTTCTCATCGGACGACTTAAAGACTTGCCTGCCAACATTCTAAGCTCCTTCACAATACACAACCCGGGGAAGGTGACGCTTATACTCGTGCGCACATTAGTGTACACACATATTTTCTACACTATTGCCTGATAACCATATGATACACAGAAATCATGACGGTGTTCTGCTGAAAGCTAAATGAGTCTGATACTGGTGCAGCAAGGAAATGGAATTATTTCAAGACAAAATATTCTCAAAGCAACATGCAAACTTTCCATTGCAACCCGTGGAGTAATAGTAATAGTGCAAAAAAGCACATACGTTCTTACATATATATTGTTTTTTTGACAAAGTATTTCACAGCTGAAGTAATATTCTGTTGTTTTTACACAGATTTTTCCTCCCTCCTGGCATCTGTTACACCTTCATCTTGACCTCCACTGGTCAGTCTTGGAGATCCTTCACATCCTTGGCCACAAGATGCAGGGTATGTTTGTGAGAGAATGCTCAAACAGGAAAGGAAAGCCACATCTCATTATTTAGCATTCTTGAGGTGACGTTTATTGACCGGCGGTTTTGGATTCCGTAGAAACGTGTAGGTATCCTCAAAGTGACAATATACTCTCCTTTTCGTGGTTTGAATGAAGCAGGTGATGCACAGGTTGATTTTCTGTCATTTTCAGCACATAATGAGTCATGAGCCTTTCTGTAATTGTACCATTGGTCCTCTCCAGACCAGGTGGTTTATGCCCACCAGTTTGTGAACCTGACAGGAGAGAACCTGACTAATACCGGTCTGTTTGAGGAGCACCTGTGCAGTCTGCTCTGTGACCTTACTGGTCTGTCCATTGGAAAATACAGCAAGGTTGGTCAAAGCTAATTACATTGACTGTTGAGATGCACCAGCTGTATTTGTGTGTGTGTGTTCCTGAGAATACTTCTGCTACATGCTCCGTATTACAATGCGACAAAATGTGCAATGTCAGCAGTTGTTCAATGCATCCTGTTGATTTTTAGGTGAGGCCGACGGATGCTCTGAGTAGCCATCATTACCTTTGTTCCTGCACCAAAGAGCTGTGGATCCTCCTCATGCACCTTTTGGAATACAGGAACAAAGAGTTACACACACCGGTAAAACAAACACACTGACGTGCACAAGCTCCCACAATTTACAACATTTTTTTTCGTGACTAAATGAGGTGTTTCCTTCTCTTGCTGCAGTCGTTCTGGAGCTACATGAACTTGTTGTTGAGACCTCTGGTTTCAGGGAGGCCTGCAGCAGAGCAGTTCACTGGCCTGCCTTCTCACTGCAAGGACCCTCTGGGATTCACGTGGTGGCTGGTCACTCATTTAGCAGTGTTAGGACAGTACAGTCATAATGGAACAAACCAGAATGAGGTAAGAGACACACACAGTGTGAAAAAGGGACCTGTCAGATGTTACACTGCAAAGTAAGATGGTCATGAATGACTCATCTTGTTTAATCTGCACTCACAGAAACATCTGGATGATAACTGGACACTTGTGGAAGAGCTGCTCAAGTTAACTTGCAACCCAAAGGTCAGCACTGTTTCCAGATTCATTTTTATCCTTTCCAGTGTACTGCATTGTACCTCACGCACGCGCAATAACAGGGAGGCCTGGCCGAAGAACAGATCCGTATGCACGTCCACTGCTGCCTCACGCTTTGTCTGCTGTGGAAACCCAGCACCAGCGCTGTCTCCACCCTCTGGGACTACTACAGCAAGAACCTGGTGAGGTCAAATCCTGTTTTTTAAAATAACATGGCTAAATACTGCAACGTTATGTGAATACAACACAAACAGACCACCACTAGTGCAAAACAATGATGCAACCATTGATTTTTCCTCTGTAATTCAAACCTTTTTTAGAATCATTCGATGTATCTGTTCTTCTGTAAAATGGTTAAAAGTGACAACAAATCCAAACTCTAAGAAGTTTTCTATTAAGTAATTAGGCTGTTTGAAGCTGTCAGCAATGAAATGTTGAAAGAGCTTGTGTGGGAAAAAAACACAAAAACAATGACAGGGATTGAATGAATGTACATTTTTTCCCCCTCTGTTGTCTGAGTGTGTATTAGAGATCAGCAGTATTGAATGTACCCGCGATAACGCAGCAGCAAAGAACCGTTCCCGCCCCTCTGAATTTGAAATGACAGAAAGCCGATTTAAGAGCAGAGCTCTCGTCATTACCGAGCACTGGAGTTGATTTCGTCAGATAAATCTGCAGCCATTAAAAACTGACTGAGCGTCCGGCTGTCGGTCCTAGTCCTACTGTCTTTTCTGAGAGTGACCTTGAAATGCTAATGGTAGACGGGGGGGTTGTTTTGAGGTAAGTGAAGGTGCAGTGCAGACCCAGCTTTTTGGGGCACGTGTGTCTGCCGACTGACAAAACAGAGATGCACAAACTTGAGAAAATTAACTGGGTATAACATTACTAATTGTGAAACTTCATTTAAATATGATTAAGAAATCTACAAAACAATGATCTTGGGGTGTAAAGTGACAATAAGAGCCACTAAAATTACCTGAGGGGCTATTTCCTTTCATGAGGTCATTATATTATAATTAATAGTAATATAGTGAATAATGTTAATTTTATATTATTATAAAAAAGGTTATCACGTTTTGCGGCGTTTTCTCACAACTCAAAACAAGAGAATGTCCAGTTAATTTGTGTCGTCCTTCCACCCCAGAGCTCCTCCTTCACTGTGCCTTGGCTCGGTGTGTCTGGCCTGGGCACCTTGTGCAAGTCGCCCCTGTCTCTGCTGGAGCAGGCCCGTGGCTGCTGTTCGCCCGCTCCGCTCAACTCCCCAGGACACACCCAACTCTACCGCTCAGCCAACTCCTTCCACATCTTCCTGCGCGTGCTGGCCCGGTGCCTTGTCCAGGACGGGGTTGGTGGGGTCCCACAGAGACAGATCAAAGGAAGGTAAGGATGGAGAAAAAGTCTGTGGAAGCAAGTCTCTGATGTGTGTTAGCAAATGTTAATGATCATCTACACCTTTTCTGCATCACGTCTGGTATTTATGGTCACTTCTCACCATCAGTTGCTTTGAATTGCGTGTATAACATGTCCAATATGGATTTGTGTGCGTACACACCTGCATAATTACACAAAACATGTGTATTAGCACACCATCATGCATTTCAGTCCTGTTTGTGTGCACACCAGGTGCTCCTCGGTCTTCAAGCTCGTCTTTGATATTTACTAAGCCCCCTCATTGGAGCAGGTGTCTCAGGAGTCAACCACCTGCTCCTCAGCACAGAGCAGAGCCAAGGAGCTTCCACACACACACACACACACACCGCATCTGCTAGAGCAGTGGCATAGTTTCAGAGTGTGTCCTTTTTGTGAGGGAGAGTAAGAAAAGGAGAAAGATGTGAACGGAGCTCTGGACCATCCTGTATCCCAGGCCGGCCGGGAGCCAGAGAGAGGCAGCCGCAGATAAATCCACCTAATGACTTCCCTCTGTCTGGAATGTGCTCAGTAGCACTGCAGACATGGGGGCTAATTAGCTAACGAGCGTGGCGGTTAATTCACCTTAACAAAGCTGTGTTGGTTTCCAACTTGCGCAGCGGGGGGAGCCTGCGTGCTGGGGAGCAGCGGGTTGTGGGTGGTGGGGAGTCTGGCAACAGCCACACGGAGCTGGGACAGGTCCAGATACCCCTCCACCCCCTTCCACTTTTTACCAAAACGATCATCGCTCCCCCCTCTCCCTCCAGGAGGCAAGCAGCATGCTGACTGTATCACCACAACATTTCGGCTCTGTTCCCACTCCTGGCCAGGCTCCGTGGGACACCCGTGACGGTCGCATTAATGGGATCGACTGCAAACATGTTGATCTCCAAAGCCAGGAGTGAGGAGCATCTGCTCGCCTCCGGGAGAAAAAGCTGTCCGAAATAAACAAACAGACCGACAGGTTTAGAGAACGCAGAAAATCCATTGCTGCCGCCCAGTTCTCGCCCCTGTTACATATTACACAGTCGACTATTCAGATCTCCCTCCCTTCACACCCTGACTGCATGCTTGGCCATCTCCTCCTCTTTCACAGTCCTCTGTGGGTGGAACTAAGCTGATTCCTGTTATACCTCCTCAGTTCCTCTTTCATTATTCTCCACCTCTTTATGTCAGTCCTTCTACTTTGAATTTGTCTCAGGGTGCTTGCTGTTTGTGTTTTGACCCAAACAGCAGCTCCACTCCCCTGTGTGGGTTGCGTTTGTGTTTGGCTGTGGGTTAGGTGGAAGTGAGGGTGAGGGTGGTGGGGGTGGGGGGGTCTCCAGCCTTCTGTGTTTTCATGCCAGGCGAGCAGGCTGCAAGCGGGATGTGTGGCAATGTGTGTGTGCGTTTTTTATTGATCCCTCTCTGGTGTTGCAGTAAATTGGTTTGGCTGTAGAGAGAGGGACCAAGCGCCTACTGCTGTGTGTCTGAGTGTCTCTGACATTTAACATGATCTTTAAAGGCATTTCTCCACAGTGGCCCCAGGATCTAACAGCGTGCTGGGTGGTTCTCTATTCTTACTCCCTCTCTTGCTTTTTCTTTCTCTCCCTCATCCACACAGACACACACACACACACACACACACACACACAGGCCGCAGCCAAGACTCTCCCCTGGAGCTGTGAGGGAGATGGAAGCAGGTGGTGGGGGGCATAGTGGGTGTGGGAGTTCATTTAGTCAGCGTTTAAACTGACGGGCTTAAGGAGAACAAATTACCTTTGTGGAACTGGTCAGCAGAAGCACAGAAAAACTGAAATAAGTTTTAAACTATCATTGTATTGTCTCATAAAACCTGGAGCCTGAACTTACTCTAATGCCTCTTACTGCAACTTACTCTGATGCTCCGATGTTGTTCTCACATTATTAAGGACACTGACTCCTCAGGGCACTTGTGTTGCCGTATGTATCTGATTTTGGGTCACCCTTTGGTTTTTTTTCAGGATATATTCCAAGTTCTCATCAAAGAAAATGCAGGAGCTGTCGGAGGCAGGCCTCATGAACTTCCTCCTGCTGTTTCTGGTGGTTGCTCGGCAGATAGAGCTGGAGGATGTAGCCAGCAGAGCCTGTGAGCTGCTGGGATTCCTGCCGTCTAACTGTCCCCCGGGACACCGCACCCTGGTCTGGAGGGGGCAGCTTGCATTGCTGCTGTTGTTCCAGGTGTGTTTGTCAGTCATGCTGACGTGACGGTTGATTGTTGTGACATGATGTGATCCTGGTTCCAGGAGCGGGGTCTGGATGTCGGCGCCCAGGCTGGCTGGCTGGCCTCTTCCTTCAATGAGACAGCCAAAGAGTTCTACAACAAGACAACAGACGTTTCCCGTAAACTTGCTCTGTGGGGGCCTCTTGGCTCTTACCTGGAGGGTGTGGCCGAAGTGTTTGAAACCAGCAGCGGTCTCAGCCAATCGGAGGAAAAGCTCCTCAGCGAAGGGTTTGATTGGCTGCTGCCTGCGTGCAGCCCGTCGGAGCTGAACTCTGCCCTGGGCTTCCTGCAGATTGTCCTTGCCCAGCTCAGGTGAGGGAGCTTGAATACTTTCTCTCAGCCTCTTTCATTCATGGAGGTTAGCTAATCCCTCTCACACATTCAGAAAAGCTTTTTGTAGCAAAGGCCAAGTTAAACTGTTATTGGAATCTGATAAGTGGCGAAAGCCGAGAAGAATGATCTCTTCTGCTCTTCTCCATGCTGCCAGTCTACTCAGTCTTCACTCTGAAAATAAATGAACTGTGCTGCCAGCAGACATGAGTGTCTGAAAGGCCCTGTGTTGTGTTGGGGCTCCCATTAGTCTCAGGAGGCCCAGTGGCCCCCACGTCACCCTCTCCAGGCGCGGGTGGAGCCGTGTGTAGAGTTGCGGGCCCCAGGGATCCTACATGGACCCTGGTGTTGAGAGACTATGGGCAGCGAGGCGTCAGGACGGGTTCAGCTGTAGGACACAGGATTTTGTTACATGAACGACCTCAGCTGGTGGTTACGCACTTCAGCTGAAACAGTGTCTGCTTCTGTGGGGAGGAGGAGACACAAACAGGTGTCAGCTGTAACCTCGGTGACCTTAGTCAGCCTGAGTTAATCTGCATTCGTACGTAGTAGTTGAGACTGTATTGGATATTTAGATGCAAAGTTTATCTCGGTTGGCTGTACAACAGATTGTCTTTAAAAAAAGGAAAATAAGGCTAAAGAAGCTGCTGTATTTCATTAAGTTTAGTGTCAACAAGCTGTTCGTGCAGGATTGATATATAATTATTTTTCATGCCTGTGTAAATGAACAAAGTAAATCCAGCAATAGCTCATTTTAGCTCAGCAGCAGACTCTAACTTTGTCTGTTCTGCGTGCACGTGCCAGTGATTTATTGTTGAAAACAGCTGCCGGCAGAAACAATACTGATGAGAGGGATGTGAATGTGTTAACATGTTGAAGCTGAGGGCTGTAATAAGATGTTACATCACTTCAGGATGGTCATTCTGTCAATACAAGTGATTATTAGTGAATTCGAATCTATATTATAGAGGAGAAATCACATGAAAAAATTGATGTAGGACAAGAGTGGACATGTTATAGAACCATCTGTTTGTTCTTGTAGATTGTTTCCATTCTCCAGCGTATCCCAACACCTGACTCCCAATACACACATTATATCATTAGCTTAGCTAATTCCCTAACTTGGGGGAGGAGGAAGAACAGAACAGTACTCCCAGAGGCCCTGTGTGTTATGGCCACAACCACACTGACCAATTGAACCAAATAAAAAAATACCATGCTCTCCCTCTCCACAGCCTGTCCTGTCAAATTAAGCATAATTCTTGGGCCTAGCAGTTCTTGGTATCTCTTTGTGATTAATGCCTTTTACTGTGACACAATTAATGGGTAATTATGTACCCTGGCAAATTTAGCCACATCGTTATGTCTATTAAGAGCCATGTGGAATCCGCACACATTAGGAGAATTACTCTGCCAACGGGTAAGGCAGTGGAGGGACCCAACACTCACCTCTCGATCGCCATCGCCATGGCGCTTCGGCAAGACGCCAGTCCCAGGCATAATTCCTCGGTTTGATTCCTTCCCATGACATTCTCCTGTGGGAGGGCGGGGGGTGTCTGTGGTTGATGAGGTGAGCTGGCATTGACACACCCTGTTGGATCTGTTTTCAGCACAAACAATTAATCATCATCTCCTTGGCTTGATAAAATACAGACCTCCCTCTGGAACATTTTTTCTTAATGATCATTCAGACTTAGCAGGATATTAAGCTTTTCTTTTCAGTCACGTCAGACGCAGCTGCTGGTTTGGATTTACCATGTAAAAACCAATTACACCGATTATGTAGATGCAGGATCGTAAAATATCTATATATACCATCTATGAGTGTTGTGGTTCTCTCAAAACCAAACCGTTTTATCACATTAACACAAAGCCTCCATGATGTTACGGCGAGTTACAACACATACTAGTTGAATAGATGGATAGAAGCCAACAGTATGTATGTGCAGTGTCCCAAAAGCAGTCAACATGTGGACCTTCAATGACAGTGGACTATGTCAGTCTCTCTATGGATCAACAATAAGGATTGCATGGGTAAAACAAGTATGTCTTAAGAAAATCTTAAAGCTCACTTGCATGTTTGGGTGAGGGAAAAAAACATAAAAAAAAAAAAAAGCTAAGGGAGTGAGTGAGACACCTCCTCTCTGGCAAGAGTTGCACCAAATAGGATTATAGGTGGAGGTAGAAACGCTGACTAACACAATAATGTTGATGGGTGAGACTCTGATCAGCGGGTGCTGTAGTTAGTTGTGTATGTGTCTGTATGGCGCATGCGGCTGGGGGAGGGTTAAATGGGGTCCCTAATAGTGTGCAGGCATTCAGTGTGTGCGTGTGTTTGTGTGTCGGTGCGTACACATTGTAAGAAAGCGCAGTGAGGATTAAGTGGGGTCTCTGACGATGTCTTGTACAATGAGGGTTGATGGGTGTGAAAGGCCCATTCCGCAGTAGTAACGAGGCTAATGAATTCAGACTCTAATCGATTGTCTCAGCTCTCTCTGGATTAGATGCAACCTTGCTGGAAGGGAAGGCACTGCTGGTGTGTGTGTGTGTGTGTGTGTGTGTGTGTGTGTGTGTGTGTGTGTGTGTGTGTGTGTGTGTGTGTGTGTGTGTGTGTCT
>CAAKHB010005542.1:0-10288 GCA_901007665.1 Aeoliscus strigatus | reverse complement strand
ACAGTGGGGCTGCTGTAGCGGCTGGGGCCAGGACCAGGGCCAAGGATGAGCCAGAAGAGCCAAAGTACACTCTGTGTACATGGGATCAGCATTAGGCTTCACTCTTTGGCTATAATAGCCTCCTCTCCTCTCCTTTCCCACCTCTACCTCCGCTCTGCTCCACACTACAGCGCACCAGCGCATCCAGTAATCCCCCAGGAGAGAAGCAAGCAAAGACAGTTTAAGAAGCAGTGAGAGAGAGAGAGAGGGGAGGAAGAGGATTTTAAAATGGAGAAAGAGGAATTTTGAGGAGGGATCACACTGTTTGGGTTTTGCATGGGATAGATTTATTTTTCTCCTTTGTGTATCCCTCCAGACGGGTCCATCAACGCAGTGTCCACTCAGGACCCACCTTGACCTGGGCGCCTGCCACCACCGGAGCAGTGAAAGAGCACCACCTAGCGGTAGCAGCAGCACTCTGGGCGCACTTCTACCCCTTCCTCCGCAGCCTACGCCTCTCCCAGACCCCTCCAGCACAGTTGGCAGATGCTGCAGCAGGTCAGCAACATCCAATGGGAGGAAAAGGAGGCACTGAGTGAAAGACAAATGGGCAGGCAGGGGACGAGGTCAACCAGTATGGATACTTGATGACCAGTCTGGAGAAATTGACATGAATGAAGAGATATGATGCTAAAAGATCTGGACACAGGACCTTTGTAAACCAGCCCACAACATGAACAGTTAGGACGTAGGGCATGTGCTCCTTCAACTAAATCCTGTGTGTCCAGCACATATTGATGCAGACGTCCACGTCCTGGTTCACTGTCCTCAGGCTTCACCCTGCTGGCCTTGGATCTGCCCAGCTCTGCCCCCCAAGACCTCCAGCCCAGTCCAGTCCAGTCCATCATGCACTGCTTCGGCTGGGACGACATGACGCACCCACTTCTAGTGACTCGCTACCTTCCACATCTGCTCCAAAACAGGTACGGGCCGAGATCGGCTCACTGGGACCACACCGGAATTACAAAAGAAGTTTTAGGTTTTACTGTAAATCATGCTTCCATTTGTTCTCACATGCTTCTTGTGCTAAGTCAGCTGACGTGTGTCAACAGCAGTAAACCCGGCACACAGCCGTGCGCCCTTTGCTGAAGTCATTGTGATGTGTTTTCCAGTGGGCTGGTGACCTCACTGAGCAGTGACTCAGCTTCTGCTCAAAGTCTGTCCGTGCGGGCCTGGTTCAGATGTGTTCTCCAGCAGCACCTTCACAAGAGTGCCGATGGAGCTGATAGCAGAACAGGTGATGGTGATCAATCCGAATCTTATAGTGTGAGAAAAAAGATTGAGATTGACAATAGATCACATCCCTTTTTATTTTTTTGCTCCAATTTTTGCATCAGCTCCCAGAAACGATACACATGTGACTTTATTCTTATATTCTCTACAACATTCACTCAGAGCCGCTGTGAAATATGTTGTCATGTTGTCAGACTAAACTCTTACCGTACCCTCGTGGCCATGCGTTAAACATCCAGTGTGTTGTCCTCCAGGCCGGGTTGCGGAGGAGCAGCTGTGTGAGCTGACCCGTCTGGTGCTGAGGCTGCCTGAGGTGGACGGTCTCCTGCAGAGAGCCGCTGTCCAGCCTGCAGCCGGCAGGACGGCACCCACCTCAGCCCTGGAGCTCTTTGTCAAGGTAACGGACACTCACAGGTGGTAGATACACGGTCAAAGCTGAAACAAAGGGAAATTGAACTTGATTCTACTGTGCAAACTTTATTACCTCCGCCGGCCAGGTTATGTTTCTGTCGACATTTGTCTCTGTCTGTCTGTTAGTGAAATAACTTTAAAAGTTCTGAACGGATGTTAATGAAATGTGGAGTAAATGCTGCTGATGGACCAGGACCAGATGATTAAATGTTCTGGAACCATCTGGATCCAGGAATCTGTTGAAGGATTCCTCCTCATTATCAGGGACATTTTCAGCATCTGTCTCTGGAACTCACAATAGCAGCTGTGGACTGTCACTGTGGACCAGTGTGTCTGTCTCTTAACCTAAAGGTTGGGGGTTTGAGTCCAACCAAGGCAAGAAGGAACCGTGCATGTGTAGAAGAGGACTCTACACAAAGTGATTTATACATTATCATGGATGCTAGAATGAAGAATGAATCAGAATGAATTTTACTTGAATTTTACTATTATTACTAACTGTTGAAGTAAAAATGAAATCACTGTCTCCAAATGACACAGGTATGTTTTCTTCAAGTCAAGGAAAGTATTGATACAGATAAAATATGGTTGGGTATATTAATTGAAAATTAAAAACAAATAATATTTGGTATTAATCCAAATATAACAAAATATCGGTGGAAATGAGGTGAATTTGTATATATGTCCTCATACTGTAAATGTCTAATTGCTCTAAGTACACAATGGCCTTTAACTGAATGCTTTGTGTATACTTTATAATTTGATTCTGGATTTAATGTCTTTATTTTGATAGTGTCGTATACAATAAAGAGCCTTCCTTTTGTCAGCGGCGCTGTCTGTGTATTCAGACCGTCTCTCTCTCTCTCTCTGTGTGACGTGTCAGGCTGTGGGCCTCGTGTACAGCGGCCTGCAGGTGCTGGCTGAGCGTTCAGCCATGGTGACCCGAGCTCTGGACTACATGGGAGACATCCTGAAGTATATCAAACCCTCTTTGGTCAGCAAGAATCAGGACGGGCTGCAGCTGGCTTACTGGGCTGTTGGTAGGAGCAGCATTTAGACACTTCCCTCTTCATTTTTACAACACAGACTCGTGTCACCAATCATTAGAGCTTTTCTATCTGTCTCACTGTGTGTTTGTGTGTGTGATCCAGGCTGCATAGTGAAGCACTGGAGCCCCCTGCTGGCTACTTCTAAAGCTCAGCAGCTGCTGTTCCGCATAGTGGACGGGCTGCTGCTTCCCCACAACGTCACGCAGCAGGACAAAGCTCTTCGGGACAGTCTGCCTCTATATCTACAGGTTGGCTTAAACATCTCCACCATGTAGACACACACCCACACTCGTTTTAGAGGAGCTGGACGACTGTCAGCTGTCTCTCCTGCAGGGTCTGTCTGTGGCGTCCAGCGTCTCCCAATCACAGGGTATGCACGTGAAGCAGCAGCTGCGCACGGTCACCCGCAGATATCTGGACCATTTCCTTCCTGCCTCGCCGTCCGTTGGCGTCATTGCCAACCACCCGGTGCTCCTGGGCGCCTGCGAGGCGAGCCCCACCCCCCCCGGGTCCTTGCTGAGGAGAACCATCGTGGAGGTGATCTGGTATGAATTCAGATGTGTGAACTTTCAAGAGGTTTGCTTTGATTTCTGTCCGTTTTCATGAAAATAGAACTGAAAGCCACAGACTTTTTCCTCATCCCAGGATGAACAAACTCAGGGTTTGTCACTGAGCCTAGAACAGGCCAGTTCAGACATGAAACTTCAGCAGCAGATCAAGGAAACTGTAGCAGGGACACGTCTAGAAGACAGGACCTTCTCCCTGCTCCAGACCAGTCTCACCAATGAAGCAAAGGCGAATGTTTTCTGTTTGCTTGGGTTCAGTGTGTGAAATCAGATCAAACAAACAGGTTTGGAGCAAAGAGAAGGAACGTGAAACGGTGTGAAAATAAACCCTGCTCCCACAGAAACATTCATTCTTCAGAATGTGGACATAATTGTAGTTTCATGAACTACTTCTATTGATTTTATTTGATTAATTAATTTCTTTTTTTAAATGTTATTTACAATTATTATTAACATAATAATAAAGGTATAATACTGTATTATAGCTCAGGTTCAAGAGCATTTTGTTGCAGTTAACGGCGTAAATACAACAAATGTATTCTCATATTTTTTGTCCTGTCTGATGTCACAGCGAGAACTTCCTCCAGTTCAAAGGTCACGCCCCTCCACCTCGCCTCGCATCCCTGCTGATGTTCCTGTTGGAGCTGCTGAGGCGTAACGGCGACTCAGACCCCGCCCTCCTCACGCTGCCGCTCCCCGCTCTGCTGCGCTGCGTGATGCTGGTCAACGAGCCGCAGGGTGAGTTCACACGTGGACCCAAACTCATGTTCTACTTTGTTTTTATTGTTTTGTACTTTATTTTATCGCGGTATGACAGAAGTGACACGTCGGCCCGGTCGGTCGTGTTTCTCCTCGGGGCGTCTCAATCTGAATTGTTTGCAGTCAGTAAGTGGAGGGCTGAGCTGTCTGATGTGTCTGCAGTGAGGAGGACGAGCACAGATGTCTTGCAGCTGGTGGTGGAGCGATGTGCTGCTGCTGCTGCTGCGCAGCCACCGTGTGACCACGTCATCACTGTCCTGCGGTAAATTGAAGCCAATGTGAACAATAAGTGGATTCTTCCTTTTTATCTATTGGTCGTATGATTTGTCTTATAAACTCCCCTATATTATTTTAATGTTGAACTTAATTTCAAATTTCTTCTATTATTCTCATCATTACGTCTCTTTTCTGTTTAAAATTGTCTCTATGTTTTCAGTATTTCAGTGTTTGATTTAGTTCTCTTACACTGTGTCAAGCAATCACTACTTGACCAATGAGTTTCTGTCTCTCTCCTTCATGTATTCACAACTTTTTATTTGGTTTCCACCGGTCTCCAGTGTTTCCTCACGTCCTCCTTCTAACAGCGAACAGTCTGTTAGTGTATGTGTGTCCACTGACTACTTGATTGACTGAGTGATTCCGATGCTCGCAGGTCGTTTGTGGAGCAGAACGCGGGCGTCTACGACAGGCAGGTGTACAGCGCCCTGGAGACGGTGGCCGTCTTAGACCCCCTGGTGGTTGGAGCGCTCATCCCCAACCTGTCTGTCACTCTGAGAAACACCGAGCACAAGAGAGGCCTGGGCAAGAACGCTGCTCTACGGTGAGTTAAGAATTATGCAACCAACTGCATGTGGTCTGCGTCAATGCGGTACCTACGCCGTCGTTTTCGGCGTCGTGTCGATGTGTAGTTGCATTTCATGGCGGCGAAGTAGACGGACTAGCGACGGACAAGTAGAAACACCGAGGGTGGTGTAGGGTTCATGTCAGGTCAACGCAGAGACATAAATCCAGCTTTGGAGTCCCATGAAACAACCGTAAATGTGCCCCAACCAATGCGTGTGTCTTCTCTGTGGACCAGGAGCGCTTATAAGAAGTTGCTGTGCCTCCTCGGGGAGAGTGGGCAAGCAGAGATATCCAGTCTGGAAGCTGACTGAAGGACCTGAGGCCAACAACAGTCTTTGGTTAATCATTTTGACAGTGGATCTGCCCAACAGGAGGGTTGATTGTGTTTTGGAGCTGCTCAGTACGTGTACATGTACATATAACCTCAATAATGTGACACTGGTGCGGTTTTGTATTTAGGGAAATAAAATGCCAATGTGAACATGTGACTCGTGTTGGATCAGTTTGATCGCTCAGTGTTCTGAAGTCGCCATCTGCTGAGAGACAAGGTGTGGAAGTATTGATCCTTCCAGTTCTCTGTCGTTCTACTCTGCAGTCTCTCTCAATCTCGTTTACTTGGTAACCTGATCACAAGAGGGCTCACTCCTTCCCCCACAATCACAAAATCACATTTTCTGTCATTTCACATGAGCTGAACTACGACTGAACTACCACTGTACTACTGCTGAACTACCACTAGTAATACTGAACTACCACTGTACTACTGCTGAACTACCACGAGTAATACTGAACTAACAATGTACCACTGCTGAACTACCACTGTACTACTGCTGAACTACCACTAGTAATACTGCACTATTACTGAACTACCACTGCACTACTGCTGAACTATGACTGAATTACCACTAGTAATACAGAACTACTGCTGAACTACCACTAGTATTACTGTACTACCACTGTACTACTGCTGAACTACGACTGAACTACCACTAGTAATACTGAACTACCACTGTACTACTGCTGAACTACCACTAGTAATACTGTACTACCACTGTACTACTACTGATGAACTACAACTGAACTACCACTAGCAATGCTGAACTACTACTGACCTACCACTGTCCAACTGCTGACCTGCCACTACATTTCTGCTGAACCACCACTGCACCACTGCTAAATTACAGCTGAACTATTGTACGACTGCTGACCTACAGCTGACCAACTGCTGACCTACAGCTGACCAACTGCTGACCTACAGCTGACCAACTGCTGACCTACAGCTGACCTACAGCTGACCAACTGCTGACCTACAGCTGACCAACTGCTGACAACTGATGACCTACAGCTGACCTACATCTGACCAACTGCTGACCTACAGCTGACCAACTGCTGACCAACTGCTGACCTACAGCTGACCTACAGCTGACCAACTGCTGACCTACATCTGACCTACAGCTGACAACTGATGACCTACAGCTGACCTACATCTGACCAACTGCTGACCTACAGCTGACAACTGCTGACCTACAGCTGACCAACTGCTGACCTACAGCTGACCAACTGCTGACCTACAGCTGACCTACAGCTGACCAACTGCTGACCTACATCTGACCTACAGCTGACAACTGATGACCTACAGCTGACCTACAGCTGACAACTGATGACCTACAGCTGACCTACATCTGACCAACTGCTGACCTACAGCTGACAACTGCTGACCTACAGCTGACCAACAGCCGACCTACCGCTGTGCCCCCAGTCCTGTGGCTGTAGAGAATAGGAGTTAGATTTGAGTTCATTCCATTCTGCTGCTCTATAATATAAATAACTTACTTTCTCTCTGCAGCAGCTAACATCTTTATACAGTAAAGTACTCTGCAGGTATTGTTTATTTTAAAAACTTTAAAACTCATGTACTTTGTTAAACACTGTCGTAGTCGGGAAATGCAGGGACCATGTTCTCTTGTTATTTATACTTTTTTCTTACACACTTTGGAGATGAGCAGTGAGCAATATTCTGTAAGTGTTTTTTGCACATAAACAGTCTTCAGTCCTGAGCGTAATAAAAATATCTCACACACACACACACACACACACACACACACTCAGTGGCATGTCACTGCTGCGATGATGTGAGGATGAGTCTGTGATTCCAAGAGAGAGAGGGGTTTTTTTGTTTTGTTTTTTTTTAGATTTGATGGTGATTAAGTCCATGAGCAGGTATAATTAAGCAGTTTTCAAGCTTTCATGGATGCTTCAGTTCTTTTGCTTGATGCATCGTCCACTGGCTGTTGGCATGAAGTCTGTCTGGTTCCTCTGGGAACAGTTCAACACACTGGATGGCAGCAGGTGGAGAAACACAACAGGTTCCTCAGACGTTTCCATGGTGACTAACTGCAGAAACCTCCTGTGATGGTCGTCAGGCTCCAGGTTCACTCCGAATCATTTCAGCAGATGTCAGCCCTCTGTCCTCCTCATCGTGTTTGGTTCAGACAGCTCCTATCCTGTGATGGGGCACCTGGAGCGTCTGGAGGTTGGGGCAGGTGAAGTAGGGCGCGGGGAGGAAACAGGCTGCGATCCCGTTGGAGGCGAACGGCAGCGTCGGCCCGTAGAACACCTCCTCCTTTCCCTCTCTGCTCAGATCCAGCACCTGAAACCCCGTCAAGTCATTGATGAACTACGTTCCACCTTTGTAAAGGCTGATACAGAGATGATAAACAAAGAGATGTTTGGATGTTTACTGGTTTGACACAAAGCGTCACTGTCCATTATGGTTTGTAAGAACCATCCTGACATACACAACACGGAATGCATCAGTACAGAGGGTAAATAATAAAACACACAAAACACACATTCTGTCAATCCTCGGATTGAACTTCACATGTTGAATAATTTACGTCTCTACCTCGAGTCCTTTTTACTAATTAATTAGTTTTCATTTGGGGGCTGTGTGTGTGTGTGTGTGTGTGTCTGTGTGTGTGTGTGTTAAAACTGTACATATGAACACATTAAGTATCTAAAAAGCAACAACCCCTCTTTTTATTGTAATAATAAAACCCAACTGTCAATCAAAAGAGATATTCTTCATTCACATAGATGATGTTCACTGACACCTGAAGATAAGATCAGGACCCCTATAATCTACCACATGTAATCAGTTACAAAAGTGACAGCACAGAGCAAAATAACAAAAATAAAAAAGAAGCAGCAAAATGCAAACAGTCTGAACCAGAAATGTAGAAATGAACAAGGTGCCGTTTGAAATCTGCATCAGTTGTCAAATCCAAATATAATGAAATCGCAGCATCCAACACGTCAGAGGCGCCACGATAATCAAATGTCCACGTGAACATTCTTTGTCTAGAAACACTTTCAGTACAACTTCTCACTGCGATCTGGAGATATCAGAGGTCTGACTGGTGGAACATCTCATGCTGCTGCAGTTGATCGGCTCACTTCACTGTGTGTGTGTGTGTGTGTGTGTGTGTGTGAGATTCATCTCTCACCTGAATACATGCCAGAGGCTCGTTGGTCCAAATGGAGTAACCTCCAACCACATAGATCCGGTCGTCGTGCACCGCCACGCCCGACTCGTTCTGACCTGCGGAGGACACAGTCGACACGATGCCTCAACATGCCAGACAGAGAAGCAGAGGGCATCCTGACAATATGACAGGCACGCTCCCCCAGGAGCCAACGAGAGATAAATGGAGAGAGACAGGGCACAGGTGGGGAGGAACGGAGGAGGAACAGGGGAGGAATGGGGGAGGAACAGAGGGGAACAGGAGAGGAATGGGGGAGGAACGGGGGAGAAACAGAGGAGGAACAGGAGAGGAACAGGAGAGGAACGGGGGAGGAACAGGAGAGGAACGGAGGAGGAACAGGAGAGGAATGGGGGAGGAACGGGAGAGGAACAGGAGAGGAACGGGGGAGGAATGGGGGAGGAACACAGGAGGAACAGGAGAGGAATGGGGGAGGAACAGAGGAGGAACAGGAGAGGAACAGGAGAGGAACGGGGGAGGAACAGGAGAGGAACAGGAGAGGAACGGGGGAGGAACAGGAGAGGAATGGGGGAGGAACAGAGGAGGAACAGGAGAGGAACGGGAGAGGAACGGGAGAGGAACAGGAGAGGAATGGGGGAGGAACAGAGGAGGAACTGGAGAGGAACGGGAGAGGAACGGAGGAGGAACAGGAGAAGAAAAGAGGAGGAACAGGAGAGGAATGGGGGAGGAACAGGGAGGAGGGTGTGTTCTCGCAGTCAGGGGGGAGCTGCTGCTCTCACTTCTCTGTGACTTTGTCCACAACTTTCACAGACTCCACTGACACAAAGGATCCGAGAGAAGACGACGTCATGAGAGAAGATCACATGAAACCAGGGGATGTGACTAAATCCTGCAGCTGACAATTTAGCCACGGGACCAGAGGCCGAAGATGCAACGTGAATCCACATGTTCATTCATCCTTCATCATCATCGTCGTCCTTCTCTCCAGCAGCAGGGAGGCGTCATAGTTCTGTTTTTAATGGAACGAGAGGAGGATCACGGCGACAACTCCTGAGGGAAATATCTGCATCTTTAGCTGCTAAATGCTCCGTTCACCATCGAGTCACTAGCTCTTATTACGTTTTATTGTTTTTTTTAGTATTTTGCTGTTTCTAATTTAACCCTTGTGCATTCAAACAACTGACACCATGTTCAGGCCCCTTGATATACAAAATAAATCAAATGCTTGAAACTCTGAGTTTGACAGAAGAACAAGGAATTGTTTTCTTTGTTTACTTCAGGTGTCTGTGTCTCAGGGCGAGCACATCTTGTTACCGCAGTAACTCCGACAAGATCAGCATCATTTTCCGCTCACTTTGCTTTGTCAAAAATCACATTTTCCTCGGTTTTGCGAGGAAGTGACGCTCCACCGTCTCTTCGTCGCTGCTGTTGGTGAATTTCAGCACCACCTACAGGCCTGGAGGATGAACTACAGCCTGTCTGCATTTTCAAGGATCCATTTGGATGCAAAGATTCTTGATAGGAAGAAAAGGAAAACGGAGAAAATGTTTTGGTACGTGTGGATGTGGTCCTATGTATCCTGGGTATTCTGTGTGTATTCACCTACAGACTTGGCTGGGCTGGAGACACACACACACACACACCTCTTGAGACTTGATACTTTTGGGTTGGGTCTGTCTTGGTTTCCATTTGGCACTGGACGGTAACTAGTACTCCTGGTTGTCCTTGTAATCAGTCTCATCACTCTGAAAAGTCATTTGTATCTGAGACCGTCCTCCAACATCAATACGTCTCAGTTTGCCCCCCCCCCCTCCAAAGTGGGCTTGTGTTGCCACGGCAACAGCTCGACGAAAAACCCACCGGTTCAGACGGGTGCTCATCGCTC
>CAAKHB010005541.1:0-11039 GCA_901007665.1 Aeoliscus strigatus | reverse complement strand
ACTGTAATAGTTGGAGGCTAGGAACATTTCTGGTGCATTGGTGTCACTTTGGGTGGTGTGAAAAGAAAACAGTCATACTAGTGCCAAATCACAACAGCACCCATAAAAACAACGCTCTCCGCACTGGCTGCAAGTTTAACTCCTAGACTGTTCACCCTGAGGACAAGGACCAAGGGCTCCTTCTTGACCGAGGACAAGGAGACTCTTGAAAACACATCGTTGATGGTCACAGCTGCATTACATCGACTCTACCACGCATTGAACCTCGGAAAACACTATCATCTCCTTCACATACTCCTCATCAGGCCACCAAGTATACACATTAAATGGGCTGTATGTATACACAGAGACACCCTCTGTCCACTGGGGCAACAAGTCAGACAAAGCCCAGTGGGTGGTCATTTCTTCGCTGAGCATGTTGCCCTTTGAGTCATGACTCCATTTGAAATGCGAAGAAAGGGAGGGAGGAAGAAAATCCAAGCTGGAGGGCAAAGGGAAGAGAGATTTCAAAATGGACTAAATGGAAAGCCATTAGTGCTGGAGTGAGCGGAAGACGCGTCGGCTTCAGAGAACGAGAGAATAAACCAGGCTCAGGGTCAGCACGGGCAGCGGAGATGCTTTTAGATGATCCCGTTAACAGAAGAGCCGGCTGTACAAACACCAGTGGAGGGCAAGAAGACGGAGGAGAGGGGGTGTAGGGGAGGACGGGGGTGATGCATACATCTCTCTGTTAAAGGCTAAATGTGTCAGGCACGATGTTCCCCTCCCTCTGGGCCACAAATGTCTGTGGGAGATACCATGGCGACGGCTGGTGTGTTGGCGGAAGCTCTTGTCATTGTGGGCTCAGCTCTCAAAAGAGAAATCAGCATCAGACCGGGGAATCAGGAAATGAGACCCACAGTGTACACATGCTGGCTGTGTTTAGTGCACACACACACACACACACACACACACACACTGCTGTGATCACCCAGAGTCACATCACATACATTTTACATAACGGCCGTAAATTTACATGTGTGAAATGTCTGGACAATATACTCCACAATGCATTTTTTTTGAGTTTCAAGTCTGAGAATGTCTCGTATTATGTGTGAAGATGTTGAGAAAAGAACAAACGTGAAGCAACACTTCCTGACTGACGGGTCACCATGTTATAAATCATGGTATGACGACGTCCTTTCCTCACTCGACTGCACCAATTCAATTGCGTGTCATTCAGCATCACGTGACAATACACTCGTCGTTTTTAAGAAGTCTGCGTCTGCAAGGAAACTGGGAAAGGTCTGTGGCAGCATGGAGCCTGGCTGCACCGCTCATCCAGGGAAGATGTTGATAACAATGGATGAGGTGGTGTGGAACCTTAACAAACGCAAATATCAATAAACCCGTCTGAAATGTACACGCAGTGTCATATATTCTCCAGTTACTGCTGTTGTCTGTTGTCATTCAAGGTACGTGACTGTCCACATGAACCAATAGGAAGGACTCGCATTGACTCGCATGGCATTGATGTTTAAGGAGTAAAACTGATTTTGTTCAGTTTGGTTGGTGGTGTCTGGAAAAAGGTGACCTTTTTTTTTTTTTTTTTTTTTTTTTTAAATTTGTTTTTCATTTTACTCATCAACCAGACAGGGTTGGATGAGGGTGGATCCCTGGTGTCTGCTACCTACATATAAATGCCAATACAGAGTAATTCACACACTCCAGTTAGAAGTAACAGCTGTACCATCCTCAGCTCATGTCGTGTTGTTCTCACAGGCCCATAGTAAAGAAACAGTCCTCCCTGTCATTATTCCCGCCAGCATCTGTCCATATGACACAAGTTCTGTCTCATTTTCCATTTTTAAGCTCTTCATGCTGAATGTTTCCTTCCTCTCCCCCCTCTCTCTCCCTCTCTCTCTGATCGGTGGCTTTAGAAGGTCCGACAGTCGGCTAAAAGGTGATCCCAGAATCCTGATTATAAAACCCAGCATGCTCTGCTTCTGCAAGCAGCCACAACTGCACTCTGGGCCACAGGCCATGTTCTCTGTGAGCAGACATGCAGCAGATGAAGGCCATATACATGTGGACGACCCCCCCTTACACAAAACGTGCAGCGCTGGCATGATCTCGCCGTGCCTCCCTGTGTGACACAGTGGTTCCGTGTATGTATTGCTCCAGTATTCGGGGATTACTTTGAGCTGCTGCAGCCAGCTCAAAGTAATCAGGCTGATCCAGCGCTCCCCAGCTGAACTGGCAGCATCAATGCGTGGATTTCTCATTTAAGTGAGGATTTGGTTTAGCAACAAACTGGATTGTGCCGTCTAAATTCTAAAACACCATGTCCTGAGCCGGCCATGCTGTCGATTTTTCATCGATTTGGCCTGTGACGACACCAATTGTTTTTCATGTAAAAAAACAAAACAAAAAGATGAGCACAGCAAGAGGTTTTAATTGTTTTTAACAGCATTTGATCCAGTTCAGATTTTCTCCTCTGATGATATGCTGCAGTATAAGCTGATCTATAATTTATGCTTCAGCCTGGAATAAAATCGTGACAAATCAACGGGCGAGCAAACTGTAGGAAACCTAAGAGCAGAATTAGAAGTCATCCCTGCTCAAGCGTTTTTTTTTTTTTTTTTTTTCTGGCTAGTTTCCTCCAGGGCAGCCTATCGCAGAGGAGAGTCTCAACGTCCAATGAGAGAAGATGGATTTGAAATAGCTCTGCCTCTCTGCTCTTCTCTGGATTTCTTCTCTGTTCCACTTTGGGAGCTTTTGTGCCTTCTAAACAAAAGCCCAAACAAACCCAGACATGAACAAGGAGTTTAATGTGAACAAATAAAAAGCAGTGTTATGGTGTACATTCTGTTCTTTAAACTAGTTTTTAGGCCTCTGCGTGAAAACCGCATCTCTGCAACTATTCGGTCTATTTCAGTAAGTACGGCTAAGGTCAGAGGTCATCTTAGAACTTAAGTTGCATGAAGCGAATTCTGTTTTTGCTGTTCTGTGGGTTATTTCTGGCCGATGCTTTGACGTTAGAGAGCTTTGATGGATGTGTTTGGAATCTGTGCGCTGTCTGCTTTCGTTGTTGGGTTGTTTGTGTGTTTTGCATAAAGTTCCACAGCTGCAGAGGCAGAAGTGTGGGGAGTGGGTGGCGCCTCACGGATTCTGATATTTGATCATTCATGTCAAAACGACTTTGTTTCCTTTGTTTAATTTGATCTGCAGCATTACTACATTCTCTTGATTGGTGCATCGTTTCACGCCGTTTGTTCCTCTTAAGTATGAAAGCTCAGACTATCGGGCTAAGTATGTCTCTGATTTTCTGTTGTGCTTTTCAGTGTGTCATCTTAAGACAAAACTGATCTGTGAGGACTGATCTCCCTCGTCCTGCCTGTTCCTCTCCGTCCACACGGTTTGTCATACCAGAGCCTAACTGAGAAGAAATGGACAGAGGCTGGGGGAAGGAAGGAGTGATAGGGCTGATGAGAGCAACAGCACGTTGGTAGGAGTTGTTCTCCTCGTCTGCACTGTGCTTTTTTCTTTTTTTTTTTCTACCATTTTTGGTTTCGCTGTTCAGTCCCTTTGTTTCACTGTTTGTTTCTCCTCCCTCAAACACTAATACACAGCTTGCGCACACACACACACACACACACACACACACAGCTCTTTGGTGGGCTGCATGAAGTCATTCCCACCACCTGCTGATGAAGAAGCACAGAGGAGCGTATGTGATGGGTTGGCTTTCCTGGTCTGTCTGCAGCATGAGGAAATGGTTTTGAAGATACTTTCATGAGAATTTTCTCTGGGACTCACTGAATTCTGGAACAAAGGGGGATTTTTAAAAGAACTATTCCAACCCCTTTTATTCTGCAGACCTTATTAGAATTATTAAGCATACTTTGTTTGAACATCTCTTATTTAAATGTCTGAATTTTTATTTCTTTCAAGAGTAGCACCATGCAACAAATGAAGCATGTTGTTAATACTTATATGTATGTACAATGGCTTCCAGTTGTAGTTTGACTTAGACCCTCACATCAACAAATTCACATTTATTCATGAATCTGTCTCTCTTCCTTTTCTCCCACTGATGCATGCGCTCTCTCTCTCTCTCTCTCTTTTTCACCCCCCTCCCTCTAACTGTGTTTCTCTCTGAAGGGTCAGTAGAGGATTTTAGCCTTTGGGTGTAGATGTGAAGGGATCTGGGAGTTGATTTCTCTCTGTGCGTTTCTCAAATTGATTCAGATCTTTGCAGCTGAGGCCAGATCGCCTCTTGGACGTCGTTTGTTGAGTTGGAAACAAAGCACCAAGAACCACGGGGGAAACGTTACAGTGAGGTTTGTGTGTGCTAGTGTTTATCTGTGTGTAGCTTTCACTGTCTGTGCTGTTACATTTGGCCTGCTGTCAGTGTCGGTCCTTGAAACCGGTGATTCCAAAGTGTTTTCATATCTTAAACACAGAGAGGTTCATTCATTCATCTGTATACTTTCCAAAGAAGAAAACAAGAAGGTCTGTTGTCTTTGTTCACTGTAGAACGCTCTTTGTGTCGACTTCTTCCAAGTCCTCAATGCTGTTGTTTGCCCTGAAATATTGCATGTGTGCTGTTTGGCGATGCAGACAAAGGCCAAACAGGTTTGTTGGCTTGTTCGCTGCACACACACGCACACACACACACACACATGCACACACGCCTCCCAACAGCCTTTGGGGCTCTATCTGTCAGTTGGGAAATCATCCCAGTTTCAGAGGACCTGGAGTAGCTTTTTTTTGCCCAAACACTGTGTTATTGTATGATGACTGCAGAGTGCATATGTGCAATTAGAGACAAAGCAGAGAAAGCTAAAAAAAGAAAAACTGGCGATAGCGGAAATAGCGTTAATAAAAAAAAATATATATATACAGTGGACATGGAAAAGAATAGTGCTGAACGGGCAAAGAGAACAATATTATCGGTTGGCAGAGTCAAAGAAGAGGAACATAACTCTGACTGCGTCACCCCACTAAACTACAGCTTTTGTTTCACAGGAGTTCACAGATGGGCTTATTCAGATAGCAGAGAGCCAACGCTCCCCAGTGTGTGTGTGTGTGTGTGTGATGAACATGTTGACAGTAAACACCTGGTACATTGGGACATTGGAACTCTTGTGTCACTGTAAAAATACATTTTCTGTTTATTTACACAGGCATCATTCTGCACGTGTCAACTGAAAGTGTCGTTTAGAAATCATTTAAGAACAAAAACAAGAAAGAAGCATTTGGAGGCACCAAACTTTCTGTAAAAAACAGAAAGTTGGAACATATTCCGGCTGCTGTGTGGGTCTAGACAGCATGACGCTAACGTTCACTGTGAGTCAGGACACCCCGTCCACTGGGCCGTGGTCAGCTGTGGAGCCACATGGTCCTAATCCTTAGTCACCCACCTCCCTGATCACTCTGCTTTGATTTATGAGGACGGGTAGACGGAGGGCAGATGATGGCAGCGAAAAAAATAGATGGCTGTACAAAGGAAGGCTTTGATGGATCGGCTGCTGTCAGAGCTCCAGAGGTTTTTCAAGGAAAACATGGCCCTTCCCCACTGTTTTACTCATGTAAAGCAGCCCGCTGACCGCGTCATGATTCTGATGCCCCGTGGCTCGGGCAAGATGTAAATGACACTGTTTACACACGATTAAGGAGGAACATACTTGCTCCTAGAGGTCTGCGAGGCGAAGGAGGTGTGGTATGAAAGTCATGACTGCATAAAACACGCAGAGGTTAAAGTAGAGCAGGCGATGTGGAATGATGATGTGGAATATATCGACTCGATCAGAGCAGGACCCAGAACAAAAGAACATACATATACATGCACACGCAGACATAAATGTATCCCTGATACCAGAGGGCAGACAGCTGACCGGGCACAGGAGTTGGGGGTGGGATTAAAGAGGGGTTACTGTTCATCTGGGGAAGCCATGGATTTATCTCACCCTCAAATCTAATTAGTGCAAACTGTAATCCACACCAGTGAGTGGTATTTATATTAAACAGTGAGAAGTGGACACACTGAATTTATGCAGCGTTTCATTGTCAGTTATTGTGTAAAAAAAACCCCAACAACCATTAGCATTAAGAACAATCATTATTTCTCAATACAAATAACAGATAAACACTGGCTAAGAGGGCTTGTGAATTACCCAAGTGAAACTGAAGCATCAAATGTGATTGCAGCTCATTACTTACACTGACTGATCCCATAAGATGTTGTATTGATGAATTGTTCAGTCAATAATGTGTCTATTAAGTAACTAAATATACTATACACAAGGATAGTGATGTGATGCAGATGCTACTGTGGAGTCTGTTCTCCCCACCGGTCATGTCCATAAACAGTCTGATTCATTTGTTGTGTCGTCATGAAGAAAACATCCTCGATGTCATTTTTTGTCCTGAGTAATTTTGGTGGAACTTTATGAGGAACCCTAATCCTGACCTGGCCCGAGGTGAAACCATTTTGTCATATCTCATACCACAGGTAGATTAGGTACATTGGTTGACTTATATTTTACATTTACGAACCAACAACAGACTAAATGGTCATCTGAATTGGAGGACATGCTGTACTCTGTTGATACGGCATCAAAAGACATACTAACAAAGACGTGGTGATCATTCAAATACATGTTTTGGATATGTGTCATATCATGATGACATAAGCAGCATGTAGTCACATGCTGTGTCTCAAATCGCGTGCTTCCATACTAAAACTATTTTAGTAACAAGTATTTTGAGTATGCAAGTACCTTCACACTGAACGAGTACACAAAAATGTAGTGTACTATTCACACTCAACTTGCTCACTCAGATGGCCGAAAGGTTAAGTGCGGCTTGATGGACACTTTCCACCCTCAACGGCCGCCATCTTGGTGACGTAGTGGAAATGACGTACCTTTCACTGGACATCAGGGGGCTATCCCTGCTAATGCTAATGTTGCTAACTGGTAGCGCGCAGCACATTTACAGGTGCTGCTGTGTGATACATTGTCATCTTCACCGTACAAGATTCTTCAAGATGTGAGGTCCGAGGCTTGATGTGTTGTAAATATTCACAAAATGCGGCAGCTAGCCTATCAGCAGTTGTCACGCTATTTCCGGTAAGAGCGTGACACCACTGCTTCATTTGAGACAGTACTACCCTGTCGGAAATTTGTGCAGTTCATGAGTAAAGTACATAGTGTGCATAGTGTACTACAAAGAAGTGTACTAACGGAAGTATTGGATTTGAGACAAAGCAATACTATTCCACAGTCCATCCATTCTGTCTGACACTGGAAATCAAAGTTCTCCTGAGTGTCTCATGGGTTGGCAGATGATCTTTAGATGAGGATGAAATCCCAGACTGTTGTTACCAGTGACGCTCTGGGACTGGGCAGTTGGCCCACTCCACCAGCTGCTAAAGCTAATGACAGGTGGCAGGGGAGCACACTGCCGACAGCAGCAACGGCAACAGCATGTTATTTGGGAGTGGAACACTTCCAGGAGGCTAAGATTAAATCCAAACCTCGGGTCTAAGAGTTACTCCCCGTGATGAGAACAATATCATCAAAGCAACGCTGTCTGCATGGATTCAATACTGAACAGGTGCAGCGGCGGACACAAAGCCGTGACCAGGCCTCATATGACAGCAGTCTTTGTCGGAGTTGGGAGGAGGCTGTTACCCCCGTAACCTCATTGCTCTATAGAAGACTTCCTCATACTAATGGTTGCCATTGCTGGTATGCGACGGGCGGCCTTGCAGACTTTGTTTCCCTTCAGAGGCTATTAATGGACACTATGTCAGCAAGGGACATCAGGTCAGGGTAAATATCTGGGCTTGCCAGGACTTGCTCCGGCTAAATCTGTGAGTTGCCTCTCGTCATGTTTGTGCTGGGAACTCTTGTGTGGAGAGCTGCACTTTATGTGCACATGGAGAGGTAAGAACATCTCTGCCCGGCAGGAGGAAAATAGGCCGCATGAAGTGCCACTTTGTGAAAGTAATGTAGTGTGTGGGAGCTGAAATTGTGGCATGGCATGGACAGGGGGAGAGCAGCCCATGAGGTAGCAGGTCCTCCCTTTTGTGTGTGTAGGGGCAGGAAAGCATACCAAGACAAAATCATTTTTTAGACACCCAAAGATGCTTTACAGTGGATGCATTATTCACTGACTCCACGTTCATAAACTGACGGGGTGCTAAGCTACATGTGTTGCCACAGATGAGCCACATTCATACATGGCAATGGGGGTCAAGTGTCTTGCCCAGGGACACAATGGAGCAGGATTCTAACCGCTAACCATCTTTACTGCATGTTATTGGACGAGCCATTCAACCTCCTGAGCTAATTTCGCTTCCCCCCATCACGCACAAACACAGACCACTCGCCCACCTACCACGTATTTTAGAGTGCTGAATACGAGCCCAGCTGCAGAGTAATGCAAATGATGTGAACAGGATGGTTCGGCATTCTCTTTAAAACGGCACTGCTTTGATCTGTCGGAGGAGCTGCAGAGAGTTTACACGGAGATGAAGGATCGTGTCTGGCTGTGATGTTTGTGTGCCTGATTTGAAACACGTCATCTCCCACATTAAGCCCTTATCATATTGGGTCAGTACGTGATGGGGATGCTATGATAAACTCCCTCTTTGAGCGTGGCAGAGAAACAGCCCCAGAGAAACAGGGAAGAAGAGAGGCAAACGGGTCGCTGGATTGAAGAGATGCATCAAGGTGAGGGGCAATAACCGTCAGTCGGAGTATTCGCTGCTCATTTCCGTAAGAGCAGATCAAAGTAGGCCTAGTTGAAAGTGATGATGTCTGGGGTACAGAAACATCTCAGACCATACTGTGGAGGGAATGGCTTCATCTTCGGATTACAGGTTCCCTCGTTGAATGCATGCATGTAGTCTGTGTGTGTGTTTGTAGCTCAGCTCCAAGCTTTCACCCACCTCTGGACCACTACCAGGTCTACCTCTTCTTACTCAGGCTCTGTCTTCAACCTCCATCCTTTTGACATGAAAGGAGAACGGTAATTGATGGTCGATGAGAAGCTAATGAAGGTGTTTGAAGTGGAGGTCACACGTGATGAGTCTACGTAATGTCTAGTCTGTGCACTCTTTGTGCTCCTGATAAAGAGTTAGCACAGCACTCACAGATTACCTGAGCATCTCAAGTAGTATGGTATAGTGCGTCGAGCCACAGCCAACAGAAATCAGTAATAATGAACAAATGGTACAAAAGGTGTGTTATACACTCATGGTCGGTTTGGTTTGAAAGGTGGAGGGTACCCTCACTGGTACTCTGTTCAGCGACGCTTCCTGACGTTCTGGAACTCAGACTCCCCCTGGAAATCTTGTCATTTTACTAATGTACACATGTTCTGGATATTTTTAACGGATCCACAGTTCAGTTTAAACCGCTGATGATCCCTCAGGGTCATCAGTGGTCGTGTCCTGCTCCGTCTCTGTTCTCTCGTTTGTCTGTGACAAAAACCTGCTGGAACTGTGTCGTGGAGGAGACTGCACCGACTCCACTGTTGTCGTCATAGGTTCGTATCATCATAAAGACATAAAACTTTAAAAGGTGTGGGTACAAAATGAATGCTGACAAAAACTGGTGGGTACTTGTTCCCACCGCCCCCCCTTGAAGTTGACACCTGTGTTTATAGGTTGTAGTGTTTTTGGGCTAAAACATGGTGTCAAACTTTCCTTGTTTCCGATATGCTGATGATACACTTCTTCAGATGTTCGGTCTGGGTGATGTTTGTTTCAGCGGCTACACATGAAGCGCCAGTGTCCATGGATCTCTGGTTGTCATAGCAAATGAAAAGGATCCCAAAGAAAGTCAACAGATTTGTTTGTCTGACAGAAGTCAGGCGTCTGAACATTCAAATCATCTTACCACTCATTGTTTGGATGTTTAATTTGGTTGATGGAATGTTTTAAATGTATGATTTGTTGGGACATTAAAATCTAGAAATCGCCACAGGACACATACTATGAAGCACAAAGTAGCCATTCGTTTTTTTTTATGCTTTGCTGGAAAGATGTTTGGCATCAAAAGTGGCGATAACCCTGGCAAGACGGTGTTTTATGGTCAGAGTGGACGCTGCTGTCATTAGTGCAATCGCACTAATGAAACCATCAGTGGCAGCATCAGCAGAAGCCTGTGGCCTCCTCATAAAATGAGGAAGAAGGGTCGTTTAACCCAGCAGAAATACCACATGAATCCATACCAGAGATGAACAGTGGCAGTATGTAACAACTTCAGTGCACCTGGAAATGAGGCCGAAAAGTGGAAAAATTTAATTTAATCGGTGGCTGGTGAAGGCTAATTATGTGAGAAGCAGCCAGGAGATTAAGAGTGATGAGTGAGAGATTGTTCCTGACAGACGGACATTTTCCAGGAGCCCGCAAAGCTAATTAAAAAACAGATAATGTGCAAACAGATCTGACAGGAGGGGCGCATTTCTTCGTGCAGTTTACTCGTCGCTTCTACCTCTGGCGTCAAGTCATGTGTCCGTTCCTTTTTGAGTGTGAAACGGTCGGAGATGTTCTGGAGAAGGAAACAGACAGGGGAGGTGTTGAGGGGGAACGGTTGGAGGTTTGGAGGAGCGGGACTGGGTGAGCACGGCGGCTTGTAAATGAATAAAGGAGGCGGGTTTAGACGGTGTAGTGGTGCGTTTCATTCGTCTCACAATGGTCAGGTTCTCCGCCCCCCTTTTCCAAGGTCAACATGGGGATTATCAGGAGAGAAACACAGTAATAATGACGGCGGTGGCCATTAAGTATTCATCACTTCACACTGCACAGCCAAGTGGTTGGGGCTTGTCTGTGTGTGTGTCTGTGTGTCTGTGTGTGAGATAGCGACAGAGAGGTACACATCTGTTCATCAAACCTTGTTGTTTGGGCCGTGTGGGACACGGGACAGCTGCTCACAGCTAAACAAGACATTTCCAGGCTTTGCTGTGTCTCGTGTGTGACCTCAAACTCTTCAGGTCATGTACAGGACGCTGCAGGAGGGGCATCCAGGCCATATCCCATATCC
>CAAKHB010005538.1:73598-96803 GCA_901007665.1 Aeoliscus strigatus | reverse complement strand
AGTGACTGCTTAATTTTTGCCACATGGTTTTAGTCTGTGAGACCAGTTTTGTGGGTGAATGCTTTGCGGTTTGTGTTCAGAAAAATGTTTGATTGTGAAAAGATGTACGACAAACATCCAGTGATGTTGTCTCATACATCTGCTCTGAGACTGTATATATGTTCTATTTATCAGGTTGCACAGTTCCTACTAAAAGCTTTTAGAGTGGTCAACTTGACCCATATATGCTCTTTAGATTAGACCGTACTTTCAACTGTTGACTGACTTTTAAATATTCAAATATAGAGCGAATAACCAAAGCAAGCAATTGGCTCAAGGATCCACTCATTGTGTACTGACTCCAATGACCGATGGGTTGATCCCAGAGACCCTGACAACCACAGTCGCCAGCTTCCTAGAAAAAAAAGGAGCTGAGCTAGCTACTGCTTAGCGGTTAGCACGCCATTATTGACATACAATGTCAATGTCCGAGTGTGAAACTTACGGCGATGTAATTTTACAGTGAACACCAAGTTGCCTGTGTTCTATGTTCATCACAACATAGTAGGTTTTAGATGATGAACCACACATTACCCATAACTACACAGTAACCCGTTGACAATTAAGAAATCCTTCTGTGTGTGGGAGTCACTGAAATGGACACAAAAGATGTGAGACAAAAACAGTAAAAGTACAGTTTGCACAGGCAGATAATACTGAGCACCACCAAAGTCCACAGCTCATAAAACGACTGGGATGCAGACTAAACAAACCAGTGTTGTGCCAGGACGTGTGGTGGATGACAGTATTCAAACACCACCATCAATAACCCTGAACATTCTGTCTGGACACCTCCAGTGGAAAAGTGACCTTGTGCGTAGCAGCATCCAGGATGAACTCAGCCCTGACTCCATTGTTCTCCGGACTGCGGTAGTCAAATAGTGAGTTGGTCAGGTAGGTCATTCCTTTGCAGTTCAGGCTGTCCCCACAGCTGAAGAACACAGCATCCTGCACAAACATGAGCAGCACAAATTCAATATACACTTTTTATGTTCCTACTGTTCAAAACATTTTTTAAAAATAACATGACATCCACAATACGCAGCGATTGTGAAGGCTTCTGTGGTACTGTGACAATTGTGTCCAATACTGATACTCTCTACTTGGTCAAATTTATTAGCAAATCTCAGAGAAATAAACTAACATAACCAAACGTTGAGTCATTTGAGCCCAACTGTGGTGTTTGGGAGGGAGAGAATGTGGTGAATGTTATGGTGAATTACAAAAGCCACTTCCCCAAACAGAGCAGACCACATCTCCACCATCTGAGAGCAGGTGGGAGAGAATCCTACAGGACACGTGTGTTTCAGTGAAAACGATCTCTTTTCTGTGCCTTCAAATTTTCTTTTAATCTTCTCACTCAGGTTTTCCCTCTTATTCAGTTTAGCTTGAGGTTTTAAAGGCTGCCATTACCGTTTCCTGTCGGTTCATGTTTTCTTCAAAATCCTGTACTCCCATGATGCCCTTCAGGCACAGAGCCCGGCAGCCCACAAAACCAATCTGACAATCGAAGAAGGGCTCTCCCATCATCAGCACCTAGAGCAAAAACCAGAGGAAGAAACGTCAACCGCAGTTCGGTACTTCAAATTTATTCACCTCTACAAAAGCCGAAAATGTGGAAAAGGAATCAACCGTTGAGTCCGTGCAGCGGCCACACATCCAATCAGTCCTCCGTGGTGCATGTCATTTCATACCAGGGTTGTGTCACAATACAGTAATTACTCTTTGCATTCAGTGAATATATATAAAATAAAGACAGCAGTGACAATAAATATTCAGGACTCGAAATGAAGGGAAGCTGAGAACTTCACAGTGTGAGGTGAGTTACAACACCAAGACATCATCACAAGACACATTTTTTCATTGAAACCAAATAAAAGTGTGAAATTCTGGTGGTTTAAGAAAAGATATTTCTAGGTTTTTCGTTTTTTTTTTTTTGGGTGTCCAACCAGGTCCAGCTTCTTTTTCCTGCACGTGTTCTTTCACACCACCTCTGTGACCAGCAAGGTGAGGTTCTCTCCCACCCACCGTGACGTTCACCGACCCAGTGCACAGCTCAGCAGAACGCAATCCAATAAAACTTAACGTTTCGCCACACAATGACTACAAGACCGAGTTTTCCCCGTATAACCAACCATCACTTTGCCTTTCAACACTCTCACTTTTGGTCCCGGCTCACTGTCTCTCGCTTTTTCTCTCTCTTCCAGAAAAAGCATAAATTAGAGAAATTGGGATTGGAAATCTCTCAGAATTCTCACATCTGGTAAAAAGCTTGAGAGCAGAAATCACATTTCTACTCCGACCAGGTAATCAGAGCAAAAGGCTTAAAAATAATTTGTGCGCCGGGGGAGGGATGCGGAAATGATCCGACTTGGACTGGACTCCACAGATTCCAATGTGTTCATGACCAAGAGAGGTTTTACGTACAGTACGATAACATGGGCGTGTTCGTGTGTCTGCTATCCACCATTGGACGACCAATAAACAGATGATCGAAATGAAGAAAACTTTTTATCAACAATAATTGATACTCAGTTACAAACTCTTGAAATGACCTCAAAACATACATTTTTAATTTTAATTAAAATTCAAGTTAATTTTTAATGTTAATGTTAATTTTTACATTCTGGATGGAGAATCTGGAGATTCGTCATTGAACACAGCTGCTCACCAACATGTTATCGTTAATAATAAAGTTTGTCTTACTTCAATAGTGATTCCTTCTTGCTCCAGGCTCAACGCCTCTCTTGACTTGACCTTTTGAGGGCTGTAGTAGCTGCTCTCTGACTGTGTCTCTGTCAGCTGCGAGAGACGACACAAAGAACAAACATCAGGCTTTTGTTGTTCTAGAACCACACTCACAGGATTTGTGAGGGAGCAAGATCAAATGTATATTACATACACATACAAGACATATGAAAGCCAGTGAATCTGGATTTCAAAGGAGAAACACTGGTGAAATATGGAGGAGATTTAACCTTCTGAATGTTGCTGGAGGAAAGTTGTTTGACAGAATAAATCGTTAGTTACGGCAATAATAAGGTTGTCACAAAAGAGCAACACTAAAAAAATGGAAAGCATGTGTGTGTGTGTGTGTGTTGCATACACGATTTAAAAGAAAATAAACAAAAGAGATGCTCATCTTTGGATGTGAAAGGGAAACGAGTCCCCAGAAAACGTTTAAAAGCTAAACAATAACAAGCAAACAAGGACGGTTGGATGGATGACATTTTCTCAGATCAGAAACAGAATGCCAGCCTTGAAACTTTTTGGGTCGGATTCCCGACCACGTCTGGAAATAAGCCAAGAACATTCATCAAACCACATGACAGCCACTTTTCTCTGATTTAAGGGGAGGCCCTCTCTGCTTTTTTTGAGGGAATGACAATCAGAACATGACACAAGCACTAAAAACACCACAGAGAAAATGGAAACGAGCGTTCATTAGAACATATTTTGGAACACGTGTTTACTGTATGTGCAGTAAGCGAGAGGTAGAGCGTCTGTCGTTTGCCAGCAGGGAAAAGAGCTATGATGCTTTAGCTGTTAGATTAGAACAACTGCAGCAGAACTGTGCAGGCCCATTCAACTTTAACACAGGAAGCAGGTGCAGAACAAGAAGCAGCTGTGTCTTATTACCTCGACCGATGGCGCAGATTCTATCACCCTTACCACCCTCCATCGACGCTTTAGTCACAAGCAGGAACTAACCTGCAGCTCCAACAACAGTGAGGGATGTCGGTGAATCATCTGACTAAACAACTACTCTGAGGCGGTTGGTGTTGCAGTAGCACTGACACACACACACACTGACACACACACACGGCTTCTGATCAAACCACAGATAAATATCAATAGCATCCACAAAAAGTGCTTTATGTCGTCATTCAAAATGGTGGGTCATGTCTGACTGAAAAACAAAACCCTGCAGACAGAGAGAGGCTGGAAAGAATTAGAGACAACTGTCGCCAGACTGGGAACAAACGCCACAATGGGAACAAACAATACATGATGCTCATGAGGCACCTTGGAAAAGTAACACAACTACCTGTATATCTTTTAATCCTATACGGTGCAGTTACCTTTGACAGAGGTAATTCTCTAAAACTCTTCCTTCTTTTAGAGCATCACACATGACATCATCATACTGGGAAGTTATGATTATTACCAGAATATTTTTTGATGTGTGATACTCGATGTGTGTGCTGTCCCATAATGGTGGTGTTGGGATGAATAAAGTTCAATCCAATCGAACCTGTCTGTTCTATTCTATTATATGGCTTTCTATGGTGTTCTATTGTTGTATATGAAAATACCAACCAATCAAGCATGAGCATCTATCAACGTTTGCAGGTGTGCAAAAGTGAACAGGGAATAAATGGTCAGAGAGGTAAACTAAGCAATGTGTGTGCTGCAGAAACACAGAACTGCCAGTTTGACTGATGAAAGAGATGCAATAAAACCGCAATGTGAAAAACCTCTGACTTCACATCCACGTCACATCCTCATCCAGGCTCTGGATGTTCAAAGGTATGACTTCAAATTCCCTCCAACTAAATACTTCCTCGTCGGAAGAGCATCAAAAAAGAAAACGATCCTTTCAGCTGTCTGCAATTACTGCTGACGAGAAGCAATTAATTGATTAAAAGAACTCAAACAATACAGGAACAATTTAAACATTATTAGGTAATATGGTCGGCTCAGACACACACACACGAGCGGTAATGTGATCTGAATTGCCCGAACCTGAGGGGGAAACAAATTCCAACTATTCCAACTATTCTCAGTGAACAGGCAGGATTAAAGTGCAGGATTCATTTCTGACTAGTAATCATACCATGTATGATGTTTCAACTATTAACGTGACCCAAGACGCCCGTTAGCAGTTTCACTACCCTCCCCTGTACCGCACACAAAGATAACTTCCAGGATATCAAGCCTTTCTTCAGGACCCAGCCTCACAATGACCACAAAGTGCAGGGGCGGGGTGCACGGGGGAAATAAATGGGCAAACAATACGGGCAGCAAAGGAAAAAACTAATTGCTAACACAACAATATACCACGTCAGGAAATTCCATATTCACATTAAATAACAATATCTGCATGGAACCAGCAGAGCCCCTGCTTACACATGTTCACATACTTTTATTCTTGTACAGACACACGTTTAGGTGTTTTCTTTGGAAAAGAACACACATTTTTTCTTGATATCTGAAAAAACTATCTGAAAAAAAACTTAACCTGAAAAGCAAATATTAACATTGCTTAAAACATCATACTGTGCGGACACTTACACTTTATGTGGACCCAACATTCCTAATACAGATTTGGCTTTGAAAGAAACGTCCAACTTGTTTCCTGTTGACGCCAAAGACAATTCAAACCACCGCTCATCAACAGCAGCAGCCATCTTTGTTGTGTACAGAGCCACTGTTGGCATCCTGTTAAGCCCCGCCCACAGACTGTCCATGGCTCTTTGAGCCCACCTACATCAGATAGACCCATGTGATTGGTCCAAACTGATTCTGGTCATAGTTAATGAGGGTCACCAGTTTATGCCCAGCAGACCTGCAGAGACAATCCACATTTGCTGGAGGTACGTCTGGAACTTCAGTCATGAATGGTCACAGAATTCTAAACATTCCCTGGAATTTCTCCCCAGCAAAACAAAACCTTCCAAAACGTTTGAGAAGCTCCGGTGTATGCCAGCAACAACAAAAACAACACATTTTCCATAAAGATGCCAGCTTACCTTAAAGGTAACAGAAGCCTTTGTGCAGTAGAAACCAATGGAAACAATCGGGTCCTTGGATGTGTGTTGTTGGGGGGTGTTTAAGACGCCTCCTGGCTCTCTCTGCTGATACAAGCCTTCCTCCATTTCCTCCTCGGCGCCTACAATGGCTGGGACGAAAGACCAAGCCCAAGACATCCAACCCTGGTCTGCGTCTTCAGAGCTCTCGGGCTGCAGGAATTCTTGGCCGGGGTACTGGCTGGCCGTCGGGCTTTCCATGTCCACCTCCATCCCTGGACAAACGGAAGCAGCTTCAGTCCTCCTCAACCCACATATGAACAGATTTCACTGTCAGAGAAACAGTAGCTACGCGACACGTTTAATCCAATGTTGAATGTCTCCTGTGTTTCTTTGTGCCCATCAGTATGTGGGGTTTACTGGGAGTAAGGACACTGAAAAGCGTATTCAGTTGAAACTTAAACAGGACAAATCGGGGGGAAAAGCTGCCATTGCCCTGAAGGCCAGTTTACTGAGAGCACATTGTTTCAGCTGTCAACTGAAGATACAAAAACAGCAGCCAATACCAGTGCAGCTCCCAACGCTCCAGTATGCAGATGTGAGCGTGTTTGTGCTGCACAGACTCCCTCAGAGCTTGTGTTCGGATCCCGGCCTGTCTGAGGGACATAGACTGGGTCAGTGATTTGGATCGTCCATACATTCCTTTGGAGTATGAGGAACATCTAGTAATTACATCGAGTCATGAGCCGTCCACCATTGGTGGTCGTATCGTTGAACGTGACGGGGGAGGGGCTAATTGAGACAAGGGGTCAGATGAATATCAAAATACAGGAAGGAGGCTGAATTCAAAGGGATGATCAGGACACAAAAACGCATGAGCTCGACGATAAATACAGTGAGACGTAGCTCAGTAGACATGTTGGCGGGTGGAGGGGAAAAAAAAGTCATTTTTGTCTTTTCATGCTCTCTCAGCATATCATCCATGGGGGGGTCGGGGTCGGTCACATGTTCAACCGAACCACCCCACACTACCCCCTTTTCTCCGACACGACCTATCAACGCGTCCTGTCGCCTCTGTTTCCATACAGATCCAGAGAGAGGAAGCTGATGTCAATACATAAGAATGTGTAATCCCATTCCTCACAGCCTCATGTCCTCTGCGAGAAAACAATATTGTCCGTGAGGTCACAGTTTAGGAATCCCAGAGGCGAAGGCGGTGAAAATTATGACATATTTTAATTAAATCTTTCACTTTGTGAACTGGCAGTTGGAAATCCCATGTTATAGCTTTTTTATCTCTTTCTCCTCTCTCTCCGCCAATCTCTCTTTCTAGTTTTGTCTCTCACCCCCCCCCCTTTTCTTTTCTTCTTTGTTTTCACTCTGTGGAACCTTTGAGGTGTCAGTCCAACAAGTTAAGCTCTTTTTCGCTTCACGTCACAGCCTGACGAAGGCCACGTTTGAATTTGCAAGGCAATCAAATTAAAAGTACAATCACCAATCAAATGATCAAAACATACCAGCTTAAGGAGACTTTGAAGTATTAATCCAAAGACGTGAGTGAAAAATTCCCAGAGAGACATGTGGGCTGCTCTTAGGTAGATTGCAGTGACTACCACTGTTCTCCACTGCCCCGTTAGAGATCAGACCTTTAATGACTGAACCTAAAATAATCCACCATTCCTTTGGCACCACACAGGTCTCCATGCCAAAGCTCAATTTGTCTTCCATCACTTGTTGCTGGTCTGCACCAATGTCCCCAGGCAGTGTGTGTGTGTGTGTGTGTGTGTGTGTGTGTGGAAGTATTTAAGTCAGGTGAGTGACACTGAGTCGGACACAGAGAGACGGAGCGAGAGAAGGCAGTGCCCTCAAAGGCCAGTAGATGTCCCTCCATGTTTATAGAGAGGTGGACCAGCCACCTGACCCACGCTCTCATACTAACCTCTGCGCCTTATGTGCATCCTCTGAATGGGCATGTGTTTGATCAGGAACGCATAAACACACACACGCTCTAGCTAAACATACATGTGGCCAAAAATACCCACCATGCCAGTAGAACGCATGCATATGAGACGTGAAGTCATGATAGTAAACTTGCAAACACAGAGATTGTCGAAAATCGACAAACTGGTGACAAACACACTTCAGTGCGGGGAACTTTGAAAAGAATGGAACATATTAACATGTGGGCCACATATTGTTTCACTAGCACGACATTTACATCAAATGTTTTAAAATGTGTTTGAAAAAAAAGCTGTTTCATCTACATCCACAGACCTCGAAAAGAACCCAGAGGCCTATGTGTCCTCACACAAATATTAAAAAGGGTACAGGCGAACATGTGGAAGCCACATGATGTGTGACGGCCAGATAGCCAGTGGCCTCTCACCGATACGTGTGACCGTCCATTCGACAGGCCTCTCCGGGCAGCGAGGGCCAACTCGCCTTCAAAGAAAGTCTGAGCTCTACAAGTGCCCCAAACACACACGGACACTGGGGAGAGGCTACACACACACTTCAACAGGCCCTGGTTCATAATTCTTTACATACTTGTTGAAACCATCCAGCTTTTGCTGCCATGACCAGCTGGTCCACTCAAACATGTTAGTCATCTATGTTTCCAACCCCTGGGAGGTTTTTTTACAGCATTTCACAGACTTCATTTACTCTCAGACAGTAGGAACTGGCTGTCTGTTTCTAATCCTGATTAAACGGTTGCCGTGGTTTCACATACCGGGGCTGTTCATTAATGAGACAACAACCACATGAAGCCCCAGTCAATCTTGGACACGTCAACACATTATATGACATTTTACTCAATTAATTGGAGGAAATACACAAGGGTGGAAGATCAACGTCAAATAAATATGCATTAATTGTGCAAGGCATGTACGAAGGTTGGTGGCTCAGTCAAAGACGCGTTAACATAAAGGAACACACCCGCAGCGCGTTACAGTCGTATAGCAAACACTCACCACAAGCATCAACTGGTAAATGAAACAAATGTGATGAACTGCTGTTTGTGATGCAGCACTCACAGTCCATCAGCTCAGTGAAAGAGAATGTTTCTCTGAACATGAATATGGATGTCAGCTCACTCAGCCAGTATGAGCAAAAATGGGAAAAATTGACTTGTTTTCTTGTTATGAATGATAAATCAGTGGAGATCTCATGTTGCCGCTGTTATCGAAACGAGATGAAACCACATGTTCACGGAGAAGATCTCATCCCAGTTAATACCTCCCCCCACACACACAAACTCCAGCCCCCCACCCCTTCAGCTTCTTACTCTGTCGATTACTTCCAGCATAATAAGATCTGGAGGCACTCAGGTTCCAAGAGTTGGTCCCCTCTTGTATATTTTTGTGATGGGATACTAATTCATTCTCAGAGGCTCCACATAGCAGTAGCATGACAACGACTCTTACATCTGGCATTCGACACCGATCTGGAAGCTGCGCCAGCTCGCAGTAAAAGTTCCAGGCCGACAGGCAGGGAGTAAGTTGGAGGGAGTGAGCAAATCGGCTGTATTGTGTTGGGCTGCGTGCCTCCGCTCTGCCCACCGCTTCCCCTCCACCATAATTTGTGCCTGGTGCTGCAGAGGCTGATTTAGCCTGATTTAGCCCGGTGGGACCGACGACTCGATCCTGTTCTATTTGGCTAGGCCGAGGATGAGAAGCTGGGAAGAAATTCGAAGGGAGTCTGGGGAATGAGGTGGGGTTTTTGGTAAGGGATGGCTGCACCTATTAAAAGTATATAGTCGAGGAATGTGTGCGTGCGCATTGCTGTGTGTTGCAGTGAGTTCATGACTGTGAGAGAAGCCAGGTGCGTATGTGTGTCTTATTAGGCTCCTGGATGTGGTGAGTGTGATTTCCTTTGGGGCTGAAATCAGAAAAGATTCAAAAAAAAGAAAACGATTGGCCTGGGTCATATTAATCCTCCTTTCCTCCCCTCATGCTTCTCCCCTGCCTCGGCCCACATGGAGGGGATCAACGGTTTGTGTTGAGTCACACGCATCACAGCTTATTTGTCCAAACGACGGGAGGAGCAGCGTTGTCTTATTTAGGAGCTACAGGAGCTTACAGAGGGCGTCTGTATAGAACCAGGCAACATGCGGAGTGTTAACCGACGAAGAACAGTCTGGGAAAAAAAACACTTTATGCTCGTCTGTTGGGATTTGGCGCATGTTTGGTCAAAGAAATATGACACACAATTACACTTAAACTCTGAAACAATTACTGTGAAACCTCAGTATATCATTTCCACATTGCTTTTGGTAGAAGAAAATAATGTGTGTCGGTTTGCTGGCTCATGTGTCGAAACACAAAGCTAAAGCGCTGCAATCTGCGCTATGACGAGGACCCGTCACATACACTCTGTGGGTCAATTCAAACGGTGGATGGTGAGCAGTCTTTTCTGCTGGTGAAAGTCGATGGTCTTCAGCTACAAACCCATAATCGTGGAGAGTAACTAGGAAGTTGACACATCCCGCTGTATAAAGACAGGATAGAAAGAAGTCACCAACAAATAAATCAAATTAACATGGCAAAGTGGAAAACCTACTCGTTTTCTACTTCCTGTCCACAGGGACATCTTTAAAGTGCCTTCCGAAGTCGGTTTTACACAAATATGAGCTCCAGAAAAAAGTCTTCATACTTAAGCACCAGTAGCAGTGAAAGTCTCCCAAACAGCAGCCTATTTCAGCGTCCTTGACTTTTCCGGTTATCGGTGGTTTTCTTTGTTTACTTCACGTGATAGCGACTGAAAGAGAGCGAATCTCGGTAGCAACGTCACTCCAGCAAGATCAGCATCATATTCCGCTTACTTTTTAAGGGTCAGAAATCGCCAAATGAGGCTCCGAGAGCTGGGAAAGTCACGTGACACAAACAGTCCGATTACAGTCACGTAAATCTGCATACTTAATATGGCAATAGCAAGAATTATTAGTAGCTCTGCTTTTGGGAAACATGATAGAAAGTCTGTGGTTCCTTTCTTTCAGAGATGTCACTCACTCACCTGACACACTTGCTCCAACCTCCCTGACGTGACCACTGCCCTCTTCTCGCTCCGGTTCTCTGTGCCCCCCTATTTCTCCATAGTACAGGGCAATGATCAGCTCTAAAATGCGGATGAACATGGGGAGCTGCTGATCAGTGATTGACAACTTCAGGCTCTCCACCATGGTCTGGATCTGAGGAGAGAGATGGGAAAGCATTGGGAGGACAATGAAAGCACAACCATCTCAACACTAAGAGCCTATGTGAGTAAAGACAAATGAAACCAAATAAAAAAACGAAAAAAATATAAAATGTACAGCTGCTGCAAAAAATGTCTTTAATGCTAAATGTGGTGATTTTATGTAGCATGTTCCTTTGTTAATGTTCTCATAAAGTACTCGTAAAGCTGCTCTGCAAGGTACCAAGTTTTATTTATTTAGTTTGAATCATGTTTTCTCGTCTGTTTCTCTCTTATTACTGTACATCTGTGGTATGCTTCATTTTAGCACTCCTCATGTATTGCTAATTACGTTCTCTAGTTTTTTATTATTAATTGTATTCATTTGTTATGTTTTGATTTTTTATTTTATTCATCTTTTTTCTTTCCTTTATGTTTGTTGTCAGGATTTTTCGTTCAATACTGAGTCTAATTTGTGTTAATTAAAGCTAATGATTTGAGGACACAGTCACACGGGAGCCGCTCACCTTAATGACAGAAGGGATCTTGGAGTTGATGTTGTCGTAACTGAAATGGAGTCGTGTTCGGAAGGAGCATTTGTACAGCAGCGGGTCCTGGTAGAACTCGATCTTGCCACTCGCGTTCCGCTTGTCCAAGCAAACGGTGCAGTCAGAAAAGTTGATCACTTTCCTGAGGACCAGCTCTGGAGCTGCAAAAGAAGAGCAAAATTAAGGGAATCAGGAGCAGAGGACTCTCCAGAGATCGCGAATTTACAGGCGGAACAACTATGTGCTATGTAGCTGTCTTGAAGAATAATCACACATCATCAAGCTTTCAATTGTCACAAAAGACTGATAGCAGAGCTTCCCAGAATGATTGTATTTTCCACACAGTGCCAGTAACTATTGTTGTAACCTCCCCAGGCCCCTGAAGAGAAATTCCACAATGACAGCAATGCCTGAAAATGATCACATCAGGATTCCTATGATTTCTTGGTTTTATCCTTTGGCGACCACATGAAGAGGCCACTCGTGCTTTAAAGTGACATGTATTGGAAGTGTAAAATACGTATGGTTCTCCATCCTCGACCTACAATGGTTTGTACAACATCACTGCAGATTAATGTAAGTAATGTTGATTCAAATTTGGTTTTCAGCCAGGTCAACTTCATTTCCTTTTGATCGACACATATAGCACATGTCTAAGATTATATTTTCAAATACAGATCCAATTCCACTGCCTAAACTGTGCACGAGGATTCCCTCCCTCCTGATGGCTGACCACAGCATAACAGAACAATGTATATTTTATATTTTTATATATTATTTTTTATTTCATATATTTTTTAATCTCTCCTACAACACGGTGTATATTGAGACTTGAAACTGTATAAAGTTCAAAGGATTTCTCTTCATTTATATATATTAGAATTGTAAGGAGAGTCCTAAACAAAGTCAATGTTTGTTGCCAGCAACAAAGAGTTAACGTGCCATGTTTCAGTCATTACATTATTGATCAGAAAAAATCTACTTTGGTGTGTGTTACAATTGAGTTCCTCCTCGATATGAGTGCTGACAGCAACGGTTGCATGAAACTGCCGTGACAGCGACACTAACACATAAACTACATAGGACAAGGAGGAGATGGAGAACCTGCTGCTTCTGGACCTTCTCACCAGATACCAAACACACAAATGTCTGGACGTCATTAATGGACCACGGTGTATGGTTTGGCACATCGGGCATGTTTAAGGACTAATGAACTGTATCATCATCGCCTGTAAAACTGTTGGTACATTCATGCGTCGACGGTAGCACTTGGGAGGCCGGTAATCTGTAGACGTCATGTTTTAGTATCAGCTCAACTCGCTCAGGACGTCGACAGAGGAGGAACCGAAGGGAGCAGCCGGTTCTGTCTCCAGTGGAAATAGAAAAACACAGTCGATTGAAGTGTCAATCAAGAATCAACAACACATGCACGTCAGGTGCATGGACGCTACAACAAAAAGAGTCATTTAACGAAACTAACGAAATTAAGCACTTTAGGTGGTGCATCCGCTCTTGTCTCAGGGGATTCCGTGCTTAATCCCCCTACTGAGGAATTTGAAGCAGGCATTGCTTACCAGTGATGTCCATGAAGGCCCTCTCCCACATATCGTCCACGGTGTGGCACTCCGCTGAAGTGATGTTGACCGACAGCACAATGTCATCTTCCACATACTTCAGTATCAGGTTGTTCACGACCACGTTCAAATTGTTCACCACGCGCCGAATCAAACTCTGCACGTAACCTGAGAAGACATGGACATGGACGGACAAACACACACACACACAGGTTAAACCAGACAACGACCTACACAGAGCTGATATGGAATCATGACTGGGAACTTACATTTGAATACATTCATCAGCATGAATTCTGTGTTAAGACGCTATGAAAGAGTGAAATCCAGACGTGCATTCCCTGAGGTCTGAGCTCAATGCCATTGACCTCATGGGCTCGTAAATAAGGGGAAAGTCCTGACATGTTATGTTTCGCCATACGCACACACAAGTGAACCAAAACATCCCAAAGAAAAACATTTTCCCTCCTCACCCATTCTGAGCAGAATTACAAATCCTGGGTGTATTTATGAATCTCTGAAGGGATCTCATCTCATCGCTGATGCGAAAGACTGTTTATCCTTCAACTGTGCACTTTATAGCCTCAAACAAATCCTCCCAAAACCGCTGAGCAGTGCACACGCACACACACACACACACCAGTGCCTTGACCTCATACAATCACTTACTTCTAATTTAATAATCTTGTGTTTTCAACTATTGACAGATGCGAGGCAGAGATGTTATATGAATTATCATACTCAAAATCCCAACATTCAAATGAGTTAAAACCTTCATTTACAAGCTTAGTACCCTCAGGCAAATCCAAGGCTACATGTAGATGGCCTTCTACCTCGACCAGCTGGGGTGAAACAAAGACAGCGACAGTGATCTGGACAGTAATTATCATGGCTGTTAAAATGGATATTGTTCTTTGTCATCTTAAATCAAGCTTCAAAAAGCTGCTCCAAAAATGTCCCTTGTCCCTGAGGGACACAAAACAAATAAACAAATCAATCTTATAAAATATATAATCAAATAAATCTTATACGAGTAAAAGATAAAAATAAATAATATAAAATGCAACGCAATGCACAGATACCCTGATACTGCACGCATGTACTCGCGTGTGTGTGTGTGACGCATTATCATGTCACATGGTTACGCTCAGTTAATTTACTTTCTTAAATTCAGCAGTTCCCCAACTGTTTTTTTGTATTTATTGCATTTATTGAGGTTATTTTCCAGTATCTTCTAATTCATTTTTTATTCATATCATTCAATCGTAGAATATTCTTATGTTTAAGGGTTATGTATTATGTAACCTATTGGTTAATATTAAATGGGTCAGTCTTTCTCATAGCCTCTGTTGTTGACTATTGTTCTCTGAGTAATATCACTTGAGCCTTTTCTAACATTCCACACTACAAAATAAGTACAAGTATGTATGATTCGTGCTGGTATGGTATTGGTATTGTATGAGATTGATATCGGTATCAGCCAATACTCAAGCCTGTTAATGTTATATAAAATGTTATATCAGGACAACCCTAACACTAAGGTTAAGTAAAAAGTAGAAATTAATTAATGCGTGTTACAGTATACCACAGTTCAAATGATTATCAGTATTCACTAGCAGTGCAAGTATTTACGGACTGCTGAGCTAAACTTAGTGGAGCTTATATTGTATTGTCCAACGACATTGAATTGTCTGGAGGGTGTGTCCGTAAGGTGTGTGTGTGTGTGTGTAGTCAAAAGAAGAGATGGAGCAGGCGGACGGTTTGGGTTTCACCAGAGCTGGGGGACGCATCCTGCAGTTAACCAGTACTGCAACTCCTCGTAGCCACAGGGATGCCCAGAAACAGAAGCTTTACAGGAAAAACATACATGGTAAGGTCATTACTCAGCAAAGTACGAAAGAACTTAAAATATTACAGACGGGGGACTTTGGACCATAAATGTAGAAATATACAGCCATAAATCCTCCTAACCACAGGACCAATGGTATTATTCATTACTCCCATGTACTGTTAAAGACAGTCACAACAAAGTCAAAACACATAAACTTTTAATGCTTTTCTAATTTTCCAAACCAAATGTTTGTCTTCCTGTATCTACAGGTCTGGTCCATAACAGGACCAGCAGAACAGCACCAATAATTAGGCAGAACTAAATGGGCTTCTTGATGAAAATATTTATATGACTACGTTGGCTGTTTTGCCACGTGCTCACTGTGCCTGACCAGACATTAGCATAATCCAATTGGCACAATTCTCATGCCTGAGCAAACAGAGGCAGGAAGCCGGGGTGACATACTATAAACTATGTGCGTGGCCATGCATGTGTATGTGTGTTTGGCTGCTCTCCTGCCTGCATGAATGTAGCTGCTGCGTGTGCTTGTGGTGGACAGTAAATCCAGCACTTTAACCCCTGCTGGTTCCCTCTCTGGAGAAAATTTGCTCATGCCAGGATCTCGCTCGCATTCTCTTACACTTGTAATATCGTTCGTCTTCCCTCAAATCGCACCCAAGGCCACAATTTGTCTCTGCAAAAAACCACTGTGAACCTCTGTAAACAATTGATGCAGCCAGCACCTGTGCCGTGGTCCGCAGGGAAGACCCACACTTAAAACTGTTCAACCATTGCATGACTGGAAAAAATATCTGCTTTATGCGATCACAGAACAGGCCAAGTACTCTCTTTTGGGCAATACAGGAAAGAAACCCGATACTGTCCATGCTCACCATTTTTCCTGTATATGGAAGGCATTAGCAGCTATTAGCCGTGCCAGTTATGAGCAATGGAGGGAAAGACCAACAAGTCAGTCAAACAATAAACATGTGGTCCCTCCGTATTGTCCTGGAACACAATTAGTACAAAGTTCGCAATCTCGCCAAAGTGCAAGATAGCTACTGTGGAGCAGTAACACCTTTCCCCTTTAAGACCAGGAGAAGACGCTCACTTTTATTGCAAATTGTTATTTACACTTCATATTATTGTTAGGAATTTAGACCATCTAAATATCACAGTCAGATATTTTTGTATTGTCATGGTACACGAGTTTAGCAGTGAAATGGAAGAATAGAAAGATGAAGAATATGAGATAAAATACAAAAGAAAGAGAGTGGTATCCAACCTGGAAGGAGTTGTTTGCAAACTACCCGTGTTATTTGCATATTACCCGTAACATATACATCCGTCTTTCTGTTCTATAACAGCGTAGGTGCACAAAGTGACGCATGGTACCGCAGCTCTCCAGAATGGGAGAAAGCTCCAGATGGAGAAAGCTCCGGCCTTTACCAGTATGCGATGTTCTCTAACCATAAGTAGCATTTTCCAGTAATACCAGAAGAGCTGCTGTATTTGTCGTCGGAGCAGAGGCCCCGGTACCACCGCAGCAGTAGCTCTGGCCCGTGGATTTATCTCAGAAGTGTGTTTGCATTTCAGCCTGAGCAGATCTCCTTCTCCTGCAGTCACACACATACTTACACCATCATGCATGCATGCACAATTCCTGAACACGCAAAGCTGCACCTGACGCACACGCTTAGGTGAATGCATTCACTGCACTCACACAATAGTGACACTAACACTGTGGAGTTTGGAAAACAGTCTTTTCCTGACTGCAGCACCAGTTATTTCCGAATGTATATGATGTCGAGCTGGTTAAGTGGACGTACTAACTGATTAGCACACCAAAGGCATCATAGCATCACTCTTACAAATACTGAGCATTTGTAAAGGTCCATTAGGATAATTAAAGCCAGCTCATTCAAGGCTGGGACAGCAGGACATTTGTTGTTTTTTCATCCATTCCATTCCAGCCTGTAACACATTCCAAGTGGATAATGATGTGATGTGAAACAGAATATGTCAAATGTTGTTCATTTGTAATCAGGCTTGGGTAGCAAAGTAGCACCGAGGTCAGGAAAAGCCTGGCAAACATGCCAACAAATGTACAAGGTAAGTGTTAAAATGTTAGAACCACGTCCTGAGAAAGACACAGGGGAGGTTTCACCTTCAACAATGGACACAGCCGCAACCCGAGCCTGAAATCAAATGCTGTGGATCAACAACCTGTGCAATGATTGTCCTGGATTCACGTGTGTAGAAGAGCAGTTACAGACCCAAAACATGGATGCAGTGTGCTTATTGGTAGACAAAACAAGATGAAGACCGTGATGAAAATGAATTAGAATGATTTGAAAATGATCCAAATAATGAGGATACAGCAATCTGTAAATTAATCCGTTGATCTTCTTCATAGCCTTATTTAAATCAAACATCAGGGTGCATTCCACTTGCAGTCCAAGTCAGAATTTGAGTTGTTTTCCAAGCTGGAAAGGAAGCTGGACAGGAAGTTGTCAAAAGGAATGCCCTCCTGACCAGGTATATTCAGAGGGTTCAGTAGTGGGTGGCAGTAGTTCAGTATGATCTGTATTTTTACTCTCTTGGTTTTCTAAGTTGTGTATATAATGTATTTTTTGTGTGACTTCTCATCTCTCCATGCTACAAATGACAGTAGAGACGTATTCTGTTCTGTTCTAGTCACACATCTGAGCCCAGTGGAACAGAGAAGAGTGGTTCTTGTGAGCGGAGGCCACTGATCCCCCACTAGCAGCAGTAAACATAATCACTCACAGAATTGCCCAAGGTGGAAGCACTTGGTCTTTGGTCTTTGTGTGGCTACCAATCCCATGGCATATAAATTAACATCACTACTTTCCACCACGGGGAGAACAGGGAGGATAAATTCATTCAGCATGTGAGAGCTTTGGGCCAAATGACTGGATAATTGCTGGTGGCTGTTTTTTACTGTTTTGTTTTGATTATTTTCTTTTCTAAAAGGGAGAAGAGCAGATGCATCGGTCTGATGACATCACTGACTAAGAAGTGTTGCACATTACTGTGTATCAGGCTCATTGATTGTGAACATCTCCCAGCATGTACAACACACTCCAGTAACCAGCTGTCACCCATGGTGTGAGGCATTGTGGTGGACATCATGTTCAGGAGGAACGTTTAAAGAGTGAAAGAGGAAGAATTACCAGTGGGGACCTGTCCAATAATTCCAACTTTACCTTGTTCTGAATGTACCAATAGAAGGCAATACTAATAAAAAACAAAATGGACAAACGTGAACAGAACACAAGTGAAACCATCATCATCATCCTCATATATTTTTGTAAATATATGACATATCCATGTGTAAAATTCCTGACTCTGCAAACGCATATATATATATATATATATATATATATATATATATATATATATATATATATATATATATATATATATATATATATATATATATGCATTCTTTCTTTCTTCTTTCTGCATAGTTTGTTGTCTTATAATGTCTCAGGACGAGGGATCTCGAGCGCGATCAAAAATGATCAGAGAGGTAAAGTAAATCAGAACACTTATCTTTCAAGCACAATAGGAACTGGTGACTGATTTGTTTTGTATCTTATTCTTAAGAAAACATCCTGGCTTAGTCAGAGCAGGTTAGTCTTTCGTCACCACACGTCTAACCTCTAACTTTTAATTAGAATCCATGGGATTACTGCACTCGTCTGCTTCCTCACCATTATTGGGGTGCTGCAACATTTGACCCCACGGCGGTGTCTGCAGATTGTTATGGATTGAAACAAGTTCCGCTGGGGGAACCGTGTGCATCTCTCTCTCTCTCACTCACACACATAGATACACACACACACCTGGGGAGATCAGTTGGATGCTGGCCCAAAGGGAGATACTCGGGTGAGAGGCACCTTGCTTTAACAGCTGGGGAAAGATATTATCTCATACCATCAGGCATGGAAATGGATCCTCCCCAGATACAACGAGCCAGGAGTGAGTGTAGGTTCATACAATCGTGCGTCCTACATCTCTGGAATTGTGACTCATGGTTGGGTGTTAGACTGTGACCTGGATCTGTAAGCTGAAGGTTGTCACGTTTCCCCTTTCCACTTCCTTCCCCCCCCCTACAGCATCACTGTGACATTCTAAAGTTTCCTCTGGTAAATGTACTCTTTCTTTGAATCTCAATGTCAAAGTATTTGGGGCGACAACAGTGCATACGTGCATGTGCACAAAAGAATGCAATTTTAAATTTGAAAACTGTGAAAGCTGTTGCAGACAAACATTTCCTCACCCAAATATGTATCAGCAAACAGACATAAGCAAGAGATTGAACATTCCAAATCAAATATCCGTCTGTCGTGTTTCTGTAGCAGTGGATACGTGAATGCCCTCTCAGTAGTTATAATACGTTCAACCTAATCACATCAACTCTTCTTTAAAGATTACAGTCAATTTTTCTAACAATTTTCTTCAAATCAAATTCATTTGATTTGGAAATTTATTTGAGGAAGTTTTCATTTCGCTGGACTTTGATATTAATTTTAGCAGGTAGCAATAATTTTGCAATGATTTTGTTTTTTGAATTCATGACAGCAAAATGAAATCATTCTATTTTGGCAAAACTGATAAATCTATTTGACTTGTTTGACTTTGCTGCACCAAACAATGACCTTGAGCATCATTTGAACAGTTATTCAATTAAATAAGAAATATAATTTTATTATGACTGTTATATGAAGTGTTTGTTGAGTGTCTGCACCTGCTACTTCCTGAACGCAAGGTGTGTCTCTTATAGAAAACTCTCTACTATGTACTGTATAATATTAAAGATATCATCATGCCCAAATCAAGCCCCCTTGGTGGTTGAGGAAAGTGAAGGCTGGAATCCAAGGCCCCGTAGGAGGCATGTGGTCAAGTGGCCTTGTTGATAAGAGCCATCACAATGTGATTTATAACAGAAACATCCCCCGCACTCTCTTGCTGATTTACACGGGTGAAAAATGCAGTGATGCATAACTCATTTCCAAAGAGCATGTAAACAGGTCATACCTACATTTGAATTTGTTGGCTACCTGTAATCTACCATTCTTAATCACAGTGTTCTATCTCCTCCACATTCTTAGAGAAAACATCCCCGAACAGAGTGAATAATTTACACCCGTATTCGGTGTCCCTGTCCTCCCCCCGAGCTTGTGCCCACCCTGGTGGCCATTCTGAGAGCAGGGAGGTAGCATAGCCTTGCTGGCCCCAGGGCCATCACTCACCTGGGGGCAGGTCGGGGTCGCTGGGGGTAGCTTGCTGGAGGCGGCGGGGCTTGGCTACAGCCTTGGCGCTGTCTGAGACACTGCGGCTGGTGGAACTAGAGCCGCTCTCGAGCTCATCCTGATGGAAAAAAAACAACCAAACAAACAAAATGGCATGTGAGGATAAATGGAGAAGTAAACACTCCAGAACTCCGCAAGTGTGCTTGACATTTTATTGTTTACTTTTCAACATGACACATACTAGTAAAAAGTGTGCATGAGCGTCCACAGGCATCTGGCCTGTTTCTATAGAATGAAAAGTCAAAGTACAAAAACAAATGAGCCTCTGCAGGGTTGCACAATAAGCAAGGAAGCGTCAACAAAAACACTGCTCACGTCACACTAAACCTTTCCATTAAACCTCTTCCTGTCCACTTTTAAACATCCAGCTCCACTGGCTCGACAAACAAACTGTGGTCCTTGGATCTGAAGGGTGAAGGTCTCTCCTCCACAACGGCATGTGTCATCAGCAGTTTGAGGAGCCTAGGAATGTGAGAACGAAGTCTGTGTGTGTGTACGTGCGCGCACCGAGGATGAAACACACTTCAGTGATGAGCCAGTAGATAAACAAAATGAGCCAAGAATCGGTATGAGGAGTTTATTTATTGGTTCAGCTCCTTGAGTCACTCAACCCACAGGGTTCTCTGACTAAACAAGAATCACGACTACAGCTGAGACAAAGAGGACAGAGGAGCAGTGGTAGTTAAAGGAAAGAAAGTGAACTAGAGCTACAGTTTTAAACAAGACTGTGCTCACACCTTGCTGATAATCAAACCAATGTATGAACCATAAACAAAAGGGGAGGGGGGGTTGGTTTGGTTTTCTTTCACTTTTCAACTTTTCAGGTTTGGAAACAACCAAAAATTTTCCACATAAAAACACATGTGCTTGAAAATGTCATGTTCAATCATTTCAAGAGAAAACAAATAGTTTTCTCTTCTCTTCTCTCCTCTCTGTGCATTCTACCCCTTGCAGGCAGTACTGGAGCAGAGGGTTGTCAGACTACGGTGCTTTGCTCCAAGACACTGAAAATACAGGGAATCAACCCGAGAACCTGTTCTACATAATGTTTGGCCACTGATGACCTCCAATTTCCATGATGATAATACTAAAAACGCTCCCCCAGAGGCTTTCATATTGTGTCTTCAAGTGAAAATCTTGGAGGAGCTCCACTGATAGTGAAGCAACTTGTCTTTGTGGACTTGTAAAAGTTTACTAGCAGATTGTCACCTTCTTCAGAGGGCGGTGTTTCCAAGTTTCAGTAAAGGCTTGTTGTCTTGTCTACGAGTGTCAGGGGGCAATTGAACATGTCTGCAACTCTCACCAATTTCAAAGGTGCTTGTTGATGTAAAAGACACACATTTGCAACCATTGAGCGACAAAAGATCAAATCTAAAAAAAGAGAATCTCATGACTCAAGACGCAGTCCTTCTACATCTAGTATATGCAAATTTGAAAATCTGCCTCACATTCACAGTAGAAGGTCTGCAACATGATGGGATAAAATGAAAAAAAATGATTGCACAGAATATATACCATAAAAGGGAAAAAAGAAAAGAAACCAAACACATTACAACAATGCTAAAAATAGCGAGGGGGGTGAAGGTGGAAGGTGGAATGAGCTATTCTCCCCTAGTATGGCATTGATTAGGGGTTACTCCAGCACTGTAACCTTTTTCTCAGTCAGCCTGGGCGGCGGGTTCGTCAGACAATCGAGACAAAGAACCGGAGCGATCCCATGTGTTTAGCATTTAGATGGGATCAGTATGGCAGAGTCACTCAGGAGGCTCCGCCTTATCCTGACTAATGTCAACAACGAAGGTGTCAAAACCAAATATGTTTTGCCAGACAGACACACAGACACACACACACACACACCTATTCACAAATGAGAAAGCCACAGCCACATGTGTCAGATATTGTTCACCACACTATCAACACACATTCTCTTGTTGTGACTCTATCTAATGACAGCGAGCCACTTTGTTCTCCATCTGTGTGTGTCCGAGTATTGCAGATTAGGTTTTAAACATTCTTTCCATGAAATGAGCTGAGAACATACTGACGGAGAAGCGAGTATCCCCCAGTGCAGTTAAGTAAACAGGCAATTGCCAAAAGAGATGAGAGGGGTTCTAGCAGAAATATTTACACTTTAAGTTCGGGGTGGGGGCTTTGCTGGAGAGCTGCATGATGCAAGCATCACTGAGTGCTGAGCATTGGTAAACACACTTGTAAGAATAATAAATACTTCATCACGTCTCCAATGAACAGCGACTGTCAAATGATCCAAAGTAAATTTCTCACACGTCACTGGCGTCAACCTCAGAGGTGGCATCTGCAGCTCAGTGTGAAAAAGGCGTGCTGGAGATAAGATACGGTGAGACCTCCTCGTGAGGTTACGTCACAAAAACGCTACTTGGGCGCATAAGACTTAGAAACAGCCCCCCCCACCCCCCACACACACACACTCCTATGTAAACTCTCATATCTATAGCTGCAGGAATGCCGAGCCCTGCAGGCCAAGAGTACATTGAGTTCAACAACAAACACTGCCACGAAAGGACAAGACTGCCAAATTTGGTTGTAGCGCAATTAAGAACTCAATGTCACCGTGGGCCTTGAGCTACTCTCACGGGGCAAAAATGCCTTTTCAGAGGGAAGCCCAGGGACAAGCAGAGCCTGCCTCAGCTGCTGCCGGGTAAACTGATCCCCTCAATGCCACAACAGGGCAATGGGACAGGGAGGAGGGATGGAGGTGGGAGGGGGCACTTGGGGGAAAAGCCCTGGGTTTGTTGTTCCCTTCGTTCTTGAACAAAGATGACGGTAGTAACAACAAAAGAGGACAAAAAGACAAGTAAAAAAAAATAAGAGTGAGAGAAAGTGACAAGTGGAGACCTGCAGAGAGTAAAAACAGAGAAGGTCGGAGCTGTGAGAGTGACAGGCGGGGCGGGGGTGGGGGGGGGGGCCCCC
>CAAKHB010005538.1:54429-66618 GCA_901007665.1 Aeoliscus strigatus | reverse complement strand
CAATTCCTCATAACACATTTTTCTTTTCAAACCCACAAATTACAAGAGCCCTTGCTGGCGAAAACAAAAGCAAAGTGGACCAACTTCAGAAAACTCTGGGGAAGGAACAGAGAGAGCAGGGCGGCTACTTTGAAAACACACTGTGTGAGCACCAAGAACTGTATATACTGTATATGCACACACACACACGTACAGGGCGAGCACATATATAATAAAACATTTTTCAAATGACATGAAACACAAACCATGCGCCCCCAGTTTGCGTTACATCAATCTTGGAATCAATCTGCAGTGAATAGCCTTCAGGGCAACAGCCAATATTTCTGGGCTTCCAGTATAGCCAGAGGATATCCGGGCCAAGACTTCTCTTCCATCTGTTGATGCTGGTTTACGCTCCAATTAGCAAATGTGACAAGAGAATGGAAATGGACTTAAGAGAAGACGTGCTGGATTGTTTCACAACTGGCACAACTGTTCCACAACATATGGCTGTAGATCAATGCAGAAGAGTTGTCGCCTTATATTTCAGACGGGTTACAGGACTGTAATTCAGCCAACACATTCTACTTTTATTATCTCTACACAGAATCCAGGAATCTTCTATGGCAGCGTCCAACACTGTACAGCCTGGTACATTAACTGCTCTGTAACGTAACCGTAGTACACTTGAATTTAAGTAGTTCCTTAAGATAAAACTTCTTCTCTGTTACAGTGCCTCTTACGATGTCTTTTCCCTCTCTTCCCAAATGATATTGTGGCACATTTTGCAAGAATACAGCCTTATTTGTTCCATTGCCTCAATTCAAGCAAATGTTCTGAATGTTAGTAGAATCATTTAACTGTGATCTAGGAAGCATCCATCGTTCCCTCCATGACCAAAGGTCTGAAATAGGTTCCATCTGTCACCCCAAACTCCCAGTTATCTCCCGAAAAATAAAGTTTTTTTGAGGCCTTAGCAGGTGAAATGTTATCTTGTTGTTGAGTTTAACGAGAATATGTGGAAACTGGGTCACTTCTCATAGAGCTCCATCTCAACTCCATGGCCATTAGGCACTTTCACTGGAAGTTTGGAATTTCCCCTTGTAGAACATATCTGGCAGCGCCAAGCGAACAGCTCTTTGTGCTGTGACAGGACCATATGATCGTATAATGACATCTGTGACAAGCTAACATTTTCTCATTATGAAAGCAGCTTGGGCTTTCTGCTCACAGGGATTACTTTTACATATGTTTACCTCATTATTTGAAATTCAGGCCAAGATTTTATATGAGCCTCCGACATTACACTGGTGTACATAAAATAAGGAAATACATAATCCTTGTTAAATGGTTAAAAAAATATAAAAAAGAAAAAGAAATCATCCCTTCTTTGTTGCATCTGGTTTAAGACTAATAAAGCAGAATCTTCACATTACTTTTGTCCTTTGCGCACTAATAAAGCAAACGTTTGCGGTAATCACAAGCTATAATCATTTCCCAGACTACAATATCACCAAGAGCAAAAGGCAAGTAACAATTAAGTACCACTGAGTGAGTTCTGAGGTCCGGATGGCCTGAGAGCAAGGATTAAGCTGCACAGCGGCAGCATCCTGCCCAGAACGTATTGATCACCACTTGACTCACTGGATGCAGGAAGCCGCTGGGCTTAATTTTTCCCCTGACTGCTTTCCTGTGTCCGAGGAGCTGAAGTAACATCATCCCACCAGGGACCGAAAACCTCAAGGACAAAGCAGGGTTTACGCTATGGGTTATGTGGCATTAGCTGACTCAAAGTCAGTGGCGGTGACATCATCATCATCATCAGGAATTAGGAATGCCTAACAGACTGGTGTAGGAGAGAAACAAGAACAGAGAAGGGCACTACATGACTGGTTTAGATCCTACAATATGTCGGAAATGGAAGGGTTCCGTATGAATCAACCAATTACTGACCACAAATCAGAGAACTTCTTTTTTGTCATTACATCCGAGTACGGTCTTTCTCTTAAACACAGTAACGGAGGTCAAATATTGATATAAAATACAAGTAATAGGAAAAACACAAGGGGGATATGTGCAATATTTAAACAGCTTCAAATATGAAATGTGTGTGTGCAACTGTCAAGAAAGTGACCTAGTGTTACACTGCTGATTCACTTGGCGACTAAAATACACGATTGACAGACAGGGATGAGGGCGCCTCGTATGTTCACTGGCTCTAGTGTTCTTCACAGAGCACTGCTCAGGGATGACAGGTGGATTGTAAGGCACACAAGTGTGTGTGTGTGTGTGTGTGTGTGTGAGAAGGAAAGGTTTAGGTGAAGACCTGCCAAGAACTTCATCAGCAGAACCATGGATACAACACCATATACCTCCAGATATATTCCACTGTTTATTGAAGTGCTCTCTGTCTTTATAAAGAACCTGCCGAAGGAATCAGCATATGGCAACATCTTTTCATCATCAGTCGAGAGATGGATTTTGTTTCTACTTGGAGGACAAAAGCAAAGCTACAGAGTTCTGTGTCTTAGGCCTCCGTCTGCTCTGTCCTGACGATCAGACAGATTAATGCTCCAGTCTCTGTAAGCCATTTGCTCCCTGCGAGCTGAGGAATCAAAGGCAAGATTTCCGGATGGCATCAGGACAGAGATTACCTAGTTTGTGCTATCTGATTGCAAACTCCCACAGGCTATTTTCGTTTACTTTTTTGACTTCTTCCCTTTTTGTTTTCTGACTTGTGAAAGACAAGAGCACCTGAGCGTTAACAGACAGGGTTTCGTCCTGTAGACGCTGAAAGGCTTGGTGCACCATCAAAGAATATCTTGCAATTCAAATGCTAAATGTAAAACGGTCGAAAGTAACAGGCCACTCCGCATCTCATATTTAGTGACACAACCAAATGTTAATGCAGAAAGCCCCAGAGTAAAACAGCTCAAACACAAAGGCACAATATTTGTACAGTTTGTGTATGTGAGCACATTTCACAGCTATCTTGTACTTTTATAAAGGAAACATGCTTTTCTAACCAACTATGCATATGTTACAGGTAATGTGGAAAAATGGATAATATGCAAATTACCTGGGTAATTTGCATATTATCCATTTTTAACCGTAACATATACATTCTTTGTGACCCCATAAATTGGTCTGTAAAATGAGACAAATTGACATGACTTGTTCCCAAACAATTGTGTAAAATGTAAATATATCATGTACAACAGAGGGAAAAGGGAAGGCGTGTATGCATCTTTTTCTTGATTTATCTTCCATTTGTTGTGTTTTAGTATTCTGAGGAGTCATCCCTCATTCACACATATTACCAATTACGTCGGAACAAAGCCACTTGGTAGTGTGAAGCTCTAAAAATAGTTTGGAAGGAAACTATCAGGAAAAAAAGGGGCCTCGTAGGCCCATGTGCCAAACCAACAAGTCTTAAAGGCACCTCCTCAAATCATCTTGAGGCAATGCATCAATCATAATCTCCACATCAGTGGCAAATGCACTCAGCAGCCATAAAACTCCCAGATCAAGCAGCCAGCAGAGCCAAAACCAGAGAGACCAGAGAGACTCTCCTCAGTAAACCCAAGCCCCTATCTCTGTCTCATAAAAAATAAAGAGTGCTTGGAAGTGTTATGATCCACTGTAACTGCTGACCAGCCAGTTCCTCTGCTGCTCACACCTCATCTTCAACATCTGGAGCGGTTTACCGACATGTCAAGAAGAACAGAGGAAGGGAAAGGAGAAAAAAATAAAAAATCCCCTTAATTTTTGCCGAGTTCATCAGTTCCGTCTGGCCTGTTTTTGTTTGTGTGCAACAACAAAACACAAGAGGACGTCTAAAAACAAAATCTATTTCACTCCAGTGGTTTTATCAAAGCAAACGTAAAACAAAGTCAACGTCTGACAACTGAAAAAGAACCATCCATGAAAACGTTTGATTGTAAATTCTAGACGGAAATACTTTCGCTGCTTTGATGTTTTCCAATAAGAGGGCCGATAGAGGCCTCAGGAGTTGTATTAATAACGCCACTTTCCATAGGAGGTCCACTATGGAATGACAGATTTATGACAAATGTTTATTCAGATTTTCAACTGGCAGTTCATTCATATCAAGTAACACAAGAGGGGCAGCATTGTGTGTCTTTGCTCAAGAAGAAAGGTGTTTAAGTGGACTACAACAAACCCCTTTCATCCCCATGACCAACTTCTGTTACATACATTAAGCTCCTGGCCAGAGACGAGGGCTTAGTCTAATTTCACATGGCGATGTCCACGCGAAAAACTCATTTCATACAGCAACTACATTCGACTTGTTTGGAGCGCGGGTTTAGGGAACGATCTGGAAGATTATTAGGGTCAGAGCACTGGAAGGGTCCAAGGACCTCTTGAAATGAGGGATAATTACAGTTCTTGCAAATGTTCCACATTTTCTTACAACCCTTGTTTGAACAGCCACAAACATTTGCATGTGTGTAATGATGTGTAATGTGAAAATATTTAGCACATGCCCAACGGAAGCAAGTGTACACAAGCGTTGGGCTCTAACTCCCACACACATGCACTTGTTGCCTGAATGTAGCTGAATGTCCTGATGATGCTCAACTCATTTCCTCCAATGTCCCCCAATGTTATGAAAATATATTTTCATTAACGTCTGCAATCAAAACTTGCAGGTAGAATCCACTCATTTCCAATAGAAAGTTAATGAAGTATTACTAATACTAAAAAAATGCAAATGTGAAACATTGCATCTGAGACCAGCAGGATTGAATATATAGGTGACTTTTTAGAACTCCAAGCGTATGGATGCGATCTACACAAACCCTGGCACATATGATCTGGGGATATGTACAACACATTGGACAGTAAATGTGCAGCAGAAATGTGAAAACTCAACCAGAGTGGTGATGATTGGCAATGATGAAAAACAACACAAAGCATGTATACCGTACTCACAGAGCACTGAGCAACAACCACAAACAACTCTTATATATATATTTGTAAGCAACCGGCCACTGGTTCTTAAAAGTGTATGTCAAAAACAAGTTGACAACTATTACCATACTTTTGCGCTACAAGTCCTCATTACAGCTTGTTTGAAGCAATTACACTGTCAGCAGGAGCTGTAATCTCCAACTGCTGCTAAATGCCCACATTTCCACATTTGCTGGAAACTATAATTGGGAGCTGTTTTTGGTGCCTTGCAGATGGGCCCAATTGAGCAATCTGAAGATCCCTAATATTACTCAGTTCCCCTCAAGAGGAAACATGGACATTAAATAGGTCCAAATCATTCTGGTCAAATTACACCAAACCTTGATGAACTTCAAAAGAGGTTCAAAGGCGCTCGGATGTTTTCACAGTCCGGCACTCCGGCTTTAATGGTAATTATCAAAACAAACCATATTAATGATATCATTTACCATTTCCACACATTGGCTGCACGAGGCCCCACACTGGTGCTGTCTCAAACTTCATCTGACTTTTTACAGTTGTTTTGATAATTGCATCAATCAACGCACTTACAGTAAACCAAGTCTGTGCAGTTTGATGGAACATGCCTGTGATAAATACTGCATTCTGAATAGTACTGCATTTTGCGATGAAGCCATAATTCATGTACATGACATGAGCAGCATAACAGGAACCCCTCTCCTGTTTAAACCCAATACTTTTCAGGCCAGACAATGAGCATTCAGTAAACTAGCAATAGATTCCGTTATAAATGAATGAGATTACAATGCTTCTGAATGGAGAAAATATATTGAAGGGCTGTTATTGTTCATTATACACCACCAGTGTTACTGAATGAGACTAATAAAATTCATACCTTTTTTTTGCAATCAAGGAAATTGACTGACTAACATGAAAAACTGTCAGCACACACATGTCATGGCAAATACTCCTGCTTTTCATGTTTTAAGAATTTTGTGAGTGCGGTGAACATGTAATAAAGGAAAGACAAATCGCCAAATTACACAAACCTACAGCGTTTTCCTGGCTTGGGATCACAGTGGTGAGTCTGGGCCCTCACACCTCCTACTTGCACAGGAGAAGTGTAGCGGCTCATTTAAATTCCTCCAGCTAGAAGGACTTCTGCTGGAAGTCTGGCTTTGCTCCAAATAAAGTCTCGTGGGTGTGCATACCACTGAATAATTTGTCCAAACGTCATTTGTAATTCCCCCCAAAATCTTCTTTTGACTGGAAGCCTTTTATAAAACATCTGCAACAAATAGTTGTTTTGAGAGTACGTGCATTACACCAGAACCGGCAATGGTACATGACCTTCAACTGCGTACGAAGCATAAAAAACAAGTTTAAATTTCCATCGAGGTAGAAACCTGATCACTTGAGCAGTAGCCACCGGCATTGTATGATATTTACCATTAGGACTGAGCAGCTAGAGCTCATGTGTTACAAATCTTTTTGCCGCAGTCTATATAATTAGCTGTAATTGACTTCCCTTGAAATGTGTTTCTTCTGGGACATCTGGCCTTGAAACTGCAACCTTCCTCTCAAAAACGGGCCAGCACTGAGCCATACTATCAGATCTGTTAACTGCATGGGTGGCAAAGGTAGGACCAGGCTCTTGTCCAAGAAATAAATACAGGAAACTGTAGTTATATTCCACATTTCAATAATGTAGTTAGAAATATACAGCAATATAAATATTTCTCTTAGGATAACTGTTTTCAGATTTCTGGCTGGTTGTGATGCATTACAGGGCTCTAATTTATAAGAAAAAGGTGCATGTTGTTGTTCAACATTTGATGAAGAAGAGAAACCATCTTGATTTGACAATTCAAAGACATTTACATATCTCAAACGTGGACAAGTAGCCGGTCGCATCGGTCCCGTAAGCGATGACACCGTTCAGGTTTGACCTCCCTGAAACTTTCCTGGACAGCCGTCAACTGAAAACGTTTTACGTCTAATAACCAGTCATAGGATCTTGCTTTACCACCTTTGAGCTGCTGTACTCCCTAAGACTTGTGTACTAAGGATGCACAGCATGTACTGAACATGAACTCCACTCATCACAGTCCATTAAAAAGGGTAATAAAAGAGCTCACCTGGTCTCCATCCCGCAGCTTGAGGATGCACTCCATGGTGTTGATGGTGATGACAACCGGCTCCGAGCCCAGCTTGGTCCAAGGTACGTGGATACGCAGCTCATGGATATGACCGCTCATGAATGTGAAGGGCAGTTTCAGCTCCTAGAAACATGTATTAAATCAGGGGTGTCCAAACCAGTCCTCGAGGGCCACCTGTCCTGCAGGTTTTCAACGTCACCCTGCTCCTACACACCTGACTGGTGTCATGTTTCATTTACAATAAGTGGTGAAACAAAGCTGTTGAGGGTGATTGAAAGTAATTCTATGATTAATTGTGATTACGTGATTAGCTGTGAAATGTTCTCATTCAGCATCAGCATCCTCATCTATCCCTGTTTTTAACCCACACTTAAAATGTCATGACAGGTTAATACATCGACAACTACTGTTGCTCATCCTTTGAACTAAATCCTTGAAAATCATACAGAAAACGTTACTCGAACTTGGATTAGTGTGTAAGAATGACTTGTGTTGTCCCATTCGCAACAGAATAAATCTTTTGGATGAACAAACTGTACTGAATCACTTACTGAAAAGATTCATTGTACAGTTCAGCTGAGTTCAGTTCATTAAATAATCAACTGAATGATTCGGTGAATGAACAACTCTTTTTACCTAACTGATTCCAGTGATTCAGTACACCCAAAAGACCTGTTTTGCCCATCACAACTGCTGACACACATTTGGAAAACAAAAGATAAATACAAGTCTTTACAATGCAAACTTGCAATGTTTCCATCTTATTCATGTTCTCATCAGTTGGTGGAAGCTGCTAACACATTCACACATTGGTGATGCAGTCAGCCGGGGCTGAGGGGGAGACAGGATTCCATCTAGGATCTTTGTGATTACTTCACTTTACCTCCTTAGCCACAAACTCATCTCCCACTACACAACGGATCTCAAGTATAATCTGTCACAACAAACATAACTACATCCATGCCCATTATGTGTCATTAAAGCGGGATCATCAACTCTCTCTTTACTAGAAAAATCCTGTCCTGTCTCGTACACAAAGGGTCCATGAAGTACCTGTTCGAGTACATCCAGCTTCAGGTCCAACTTGCTGAGCACCACATCTCCTCCCCAGAGGGACAGCTGCAGGTCAGACGGCTTCAGGTTCTTGATATACTTGTTCACATAGCTCATCAGGAGCGGAGTCACATAGGACTCCAACATCTTGTCACTTTCCTGTGTGCACACGTGAGAAAGCACTGAACACAACTGAACTGAGACAGACTGTGAGCTAGATGTACATTACAGAATTAATCACATTCATTTCATTCCCATTTTCGATGAAAAACAATACTGCAGTGTGCAGGAAACCAAAGACATTTTTGCAGCACAAGAACACCTGAGGAGGGACTCAGGTGTAGTTACAACTTTATCATGAAATGATCACGCTTTGAAGATCTCTATCAAAAGCAAATGTCTATTAACTGCAAAACTCCTTTATCCTGTGCATTGTTTACATATCTCCTGGTAAAGCATATAAACAATGCAATGACACTAAACACAATGAAGTCTGTATGAGTAGCTACGGCTTAGGTCGTTTTGAACAGCTGTGTGTTCACTCTATGAAGAGGTCGAACACGTCTTCAGCTAACATAGGTGCAGTTCAACCTTCACTCAGCTGATTTGGAAGAATGTAAATGACATTACCTTAGTTTACAGAGGGGGTTTTGATAACTCTGGCTACTAATGTGGCTTACTTTGCCGGTGACTATGGTGGAAAATATAGGAGTATTGAGTAAATCTTTACAGTAAGCGTAGTAAAATAAGCAAAGCTGCATGGTCAGAAATATAAGGTCCTCCAGAATGACAAACCAAAGAAGCTAACTTAGCCATGAACCGTCATATCTGTCAGAGGAAACGCAGCAGCAGAGCAAAGAAGCTAAGCTAATTGTATAAAAGAGGACCTGCTAGCTTCACTGCAGGATGCATGAACGTGTGGCCAAAGGAAAAGGCAGATAAAACATGTTCTTACGTGTCTCCAGTTTCTATCCTATGACTATTTCCTGAATTCGAGGTTTAGTGGAGCCAATTCATCCCGATATATGGTGTTAGCCACGACTCTCATCGGCTGCTGTCCAAACGTCATCAGTAAACATCAGCGCGACTTCCGCATGCCCTGTGTTGCCTTTACGGTTAGTGGGGAATATGAGTTTCACCGATAAATGCACACGCACAACCCAAATCCTGACAATTGAGAAACTCTAAATTTATTTTGACGCATAACTCAGATGTGTGAATTACAAAACAAATTATACCCACTCTCTACAAATACACGAGAACATCCATTTAGCAGTTGATACACGTCATCTTTTCCGTGTTCCCTAAACGCAGCACCAGGTGTCTGCTGCCTGCAGTGGGACGAAATAAAGCAGCAGCGTAACGTTTGTGTGCCGACTTATTCTAAACGTTCGAGACTTAACAGCTTCGGCACATATCGCAGAGAAGATCGACGTACAATGGCATCATTTGAATAAATGAGCGTGTTTAGTTTTTTCGCCTTATTTATGAAACACTCACCTTTACGTTGGGAATGGAGAATAAACTTGGGCAGCTGATAAATAGTGTGGGGATGTTTTTTTCTTTAAATGTGCTATATGTATATATTGTTTAAAATATAAGCTCAGCCATTTCTAATTCACTTACACTCGCGAAAGGACATATAACTATCCAAATGAACAGGACAACAATTGAGCAATGACTAGGGGAAATACAATGGTTTTTTTTTTTTGTTGTCTTTTAGCAGGGGATTTTATCTGGTTTTCATTTATCTTTTTGGAGACTGATGAACCATGAACCACCGTGAACGAGGTCTCATTGCCACTGGAAGAATAATAAAAATAGACAGTTGTGAAACTCCCTCTGGTATTTAGGTTAATTGTCATCTTATCAGCTATATCATGAAGTCAAGTCAAAATAACATTTTTTTTCCTTAAGAAATTGTGTGATATTTCATGAGAAATGAATGTCCTGTAATTAAAATGTGAAATATAAAAACGCAGGTAGTTACGAAAAATGCAATGAATGCACACACAAAAAAACACACAATATATGTCTGTTCTTATCATTGTTTCATTTTTACTTGAGAAGTTGAACATGTGACGTTGTACACAAACTGTTGGACGCATCAGGAATTTTCTTCTTTCCACTTATTCTGTGGATTAATTTCACAGTGTCAAGTGTTTGTCAGTGAGGTTGTTGCGGTTTGAAACGGGACAATGTAGAAATTACAACTTATCCAAATATTGACTGTGCAACGGGAACTTCTAAATAGTTTGTTCATGAGTTGTTGAATTCTTATGTGGCAGGTTTGAGGAACATGTTTAGATGAAATGTGTGTCACAGAGAACGTGGAAAGTGGAGCTGAGTGGCACAAAGCCAGCGTTTCCTCTCTGATGACAGCGACTTTTTCTCAGGACGGTCAGCGAGGGTGTGTGTGTGTGTGTGTGTGTTAGAATGAACAATAAATGAAAATGTGTCCCAGAGGCCTCTAACACCTGCTCACATGTTCTACTGACACTTTATATTCTGTTTCTCACTTTCACCGACAAAACAGCGTGAACCTGAAGGCATCATGCTGCTGCTTGTTGTGTCCAGTGCTGAAAATAAATGTCAAAGAGTTGTTTCTATTTCTGTCTCAGTTATTTCATCACTGGGAAACAGATTTTTTTTCCCCCCTTGGTTTTCCACGATTTTTTAAAGACGTGTGCCAGTTAAACGCAGAAACGCAGACATGTTTTGTCATACAACAGCCTCTCAATGTCTAATCACATTACAAACCATCATTTTATTTCATATCCATTTATGTTGGTGTGCAACAATTCTAACGTTCATCAAACGTCGTATTTAACATTACGTTGAAAATGGGGTGGGTGGTTTTAAGCCAACAGCAATACTAATTATATTGATTACAGTAATAATAATGATAATAACAATATGTGATTTCATGTAATAATAAATATAACGAGATGTTGATATGACTAATAAATGTTTTAGTTCTATGTTAACGTGGTTATTTTGATACAATTGTAAATTGTATTTATATTTGTAGTACTTGCTAACTGCTACTGAATAAGTTAATTGTTTATCATGATTTGAGAAGTAAACCCGCTGGAGTTATTGAAAGTTATTGGTTTGACATTTTCCGAAAATAATGCAACAGATTTTATTCAAATGGGCCTTTAGTTAAATAGCTGACATGGATCACGTTTCATGTCGTCTGTTGCCAAGGTAACCATTTAACACAGTTTTGTTTTCTTTGTTTTTTTTGTTGTTGTTGGTTTTTGTTTTATTAATGCAGCCTCTTTAATAAATAGATTCTGCAGTCGGAAAAGGAGGAAAAAAACTGATCATGTAGTGAATGATGACACAGGCCTGAAGGCCACACAAACATTAGGAACAGAATCTTCATGGTCAGTGAAGATGATGATGACTCGTGCGTTGTCTCACACATCTGCGCTGACGGTTAATATTTCATATAAGAGAGGTCAAAGGTGAGTTGGATCAAATCCCAAACCAGGATTTCCTATTTCTTTGTGCACAAATCTGAACATGCGGTATAATCGACACCGTCCATCAGTCAAACAGTTTCCTCACAGCACCAGTGAGTATAATTCCTTTAAATAGTAATGAAACAATAAACTGTCGCTGCAGGTCTCACTACCGCTCATATAATATTTTTTATAGTTGCTCTCTTGCCTCTATCTTTGTGAAAATGTGTCTGCAATAAACGAACAGGTCAGTCATGATATCAGCTATCAGGATGCAGATAAACACACACGGCTGCTAAAAATAATGATAATAATATAATGATATTTATCAGCTTTTGATAATTATTACGGTTAATGCAGCTAATTATCTAAAATGCTTCCGAGACTTGCACAAAAAATTGCAGGGCTGTCTCAAACATTCTCATCATGACTCAACTGATCAGTTACAGCTAATATACAATCGATAATCAGCAGCAATTTTTCTCCTTAACAGATAAAAACGTGTCCTATCTCGTTGATATCTGCTGGCCTACTAATACACTGTCTGCTGCAGAACAAGCAAATATTAACTTCCTGAACAACATTTAGATACC
>CAAKHB010005538.1:30938-50531 GCA_901007665.1 Aeoliscus strigatus | reverse complement strand
CACACACACACACACACACACACACACACACACACACACACACACACACACACACACACACACACACACACACACAGTAATGCGTTAATGTCACTGCAGATAATGTCTGCACCCATAAAACACAAGTGGTAAATAAATAGTCGTATGTGGTTGTTTACAGGCTCAGCACAACGTCAAAATGACATTATCGGAACATTCTTCCTCAAATTACAAAATAGATCAATAGATCTCTGATTCACAACACGATGAATGTGACTCCGTGAGTTACATGTGCTTCATGACACTGTTTTACTGTTTCCTATGCTCAGAGGAAGACGTGCAGGATGCAATTGTCTCACGAGGAAAGTGACACATTTCAGAGTCGGTGATTGTTTTCAGTCCAAATGTTGTGGATTGTCTTAAGAAGTAGTTGTGTGGGACTTCTGGCTCCAAGTGTTTCTTTGCTGCAGCAAACGGTCCTTGCAGAGATCCGTGGCTGTGCGGGGCTCTGCTCAGACTGCGGGTGTGCAGCGCCCCCTCTTGACACTTTAACATCACGACAGGCTCCTGTTTCCTGTCTGCGGCTTTGTCAGGAGACTCACTTTCTATCACCATTCCCCGATACGACATCTCTTTCAAAAGAGCGTCATTAAAATAGATTAAAAAGTATTTTTATAATTATTAAAAACAAAAAATAAAGTCATAAAATGACACGACAGGTGAATTAAAAGAGTGCGTCAGCTCACAATGCAGCGTCCACGTAAATACATATAAATATACGCAGATCTCAGCTCGTCTGTGCCAAATGAGACCTCGTCGACGGTGTTTAATCCATTGAGGAACTCATAGGTTTCGTGATTGTGCTGCTGGAGCTGCAACAGTTCGTTCTGCTCTCAACATGCTTGTGGTTTTCGTTGGGTTTCATATCACACAGGCCTCAGTCCTCACTGTCAAAACAGTGAACAACAGCAGGCGGATTAGAAGAAACACTAACCCCCAGATCTTTACAGGATTTTTTTCTTTTCTTTCTTTCTTTCTTGCTTTTTTTTAACATTTCCACTCTCTGGGGACGTAGAATTATGTATTTTAATCCTTCGAAAGAATCAATCAAAAATAACTACAACGTGTTCGACTACAAAGAACAGAAATATAATATTACAATAATAAATCAAATATTCATTCGACGTTTATCGTCGACTAACCGCACTGGTAAATGTCACTGAAGTCGAAAATACAAAACCGACACTTTTGAGTAAAACGTTTTGTTTGTTTTTTAAACCGAATTTTGGTAAACGATGTTAAATCTGAACATTGTAAATATAATGTTCTCCTGAAGTGTGTCAGATCAATTCATTGTAAAAAAAAAAAAATAATAATCTATATATTATGGTAGAAAGGATTTCTGTGGTGTCCCTGAAATGCGTCAAAAATATTATATATTTACTAACTTGTATTCTAAAATGCTAAACAAATAAAGAAATAATAAAACAACATCATAAATTTTGACATCAACAGCAGCAACACCAGTACAAATTATGATTCTGATACTTATTAGTCCTAATTATATAATTGTTGAATACGTTTAAAACTGCTATTATATTAGATGACTGTTGCACAATTACATAATTTGTCCAGTTAAATGTAATGAAATCCTTATTGTGATATGATTTCTATGCATTCCCTAATATTGCGGGCTATTTGTTTCTGAGCTGCAGGTGTGTGTGTGTGTGTGTGTGTGTGTGTGTGTGTGAGATATGGATAGTGTTTCAGTATTCCTAGTTGGGGTGACGCGCATGCAGGACGTTAGCGCCTGACCTTTGGCCCTGCTGGAATCGCCTGCAGCCGCCATTGTTGTCTCTGATCATCCGACTCCCACAGCGTTTTAGTGTCGCAGCTCAGTGCAGCTGCCGAGTCGGTAAGGTCCAACACGCCTCTTCCAAACAGTGACACAACAATACGCTGCCACTCATCAGTGGACTTGGAGACCTTGCACAAAACATTTATGAACAAACTTCCAAATGGAGCTGACGCTACAGTCCTTTTTGTTCTCAGACACTTCTTCCTCTTCGTTCTTAACATGTTTCATGTCACCAATTATCAGCAGATTAGGTTGAAACATTAGAACATATCGTCACATGACATAAAGAACGAGAATCCTTTGAAAAACGAACCTTACCTCTGCTTTGCTGCTGTCCCTGATGGAAACAGTGACGCTCCTGGTTTTTAGTGTTTGACTGTATGTTTCTGTGTGTGTGTTGTCATACAGGATGTCAGGTCCATGGTAGAATAGCGGTGTGTGTATGTGTGTGTGACTCTTACCTACCTACTGTGGTTTCAAAGCCCCCACATCTCCACCTACATTTTCACTCATCCTGCCCCTGCAGAACCTCTCATGAGCCCCCCGTGATCATATTTTCCTCCACATAAAAAACGTTCACACAACACTGTGACATATGTAGAAAAAAGTGTGTCTGTGCTGCTTTGTCTGCAGAAGACTTTTGCTTCTTCCTCTTCTTTTTCTCCTGTTTCTTCTCCTCATCTGACAGTGTGAAATAATGTTGTATAGTACCAGGATGATAAATAATCACTGACTTATAAAATGTGTGGGTTGTTCATGAATAAATGACAGTTGTATATCTAGAATTGAAGTTGTATATATTTTACCTTCATGGCAGCATAATTATGCATTCTGCATTTTTGTACTGGTTAAAAACATGTATATAAATACACAGGAAGAAAAATCCCATCATAATCTGATAATTTAGAGACACTGAGGATTTAGACACTTGTAAATCAGATTCTGTGACTAATTGCTTGATTGATTGATTGAGATTCAATATGCTGGTTGACACCGTTGAATTCAATTCATTCTGTTTGGTATGTTTTAACTGACAATTTAAATACCTTGGACTTGATGATTCAAATGTGTGTCAACCTCCTGGGGTACATTATCAAAGTTTGTCCACAAATGGTCAGAGTGACGCGATAAATAATTCGAGGGTGACATGTGGGCGAGTGAAACCCTTGCGTTGAGCAGGCTGCTGCTCTCCAGGATATTGCAGTATTACTGCTGTGGAGCCGTGACCATCACGCGCTCTGCTCTGCTTCACTGTGCAAGATTGTCCCCTGTTGGTCTCCTCTCAAACTACAGCAGAATAAACGGCTGCCTTCTGTGACCAGACGGACGGAGCAGGATAAAAAGAGACATGAATGACTATTACTGGACATCAACAGGAAACACTCGTGAGTCTGAAGCAATGAAAACACATCAGATCCCGCTTCCATCCTTCGACCCTCTGCTTTTATTTCCAGCTTATTGATGATGTCACAAGCCTCAGTCAGAACGTTCAACACGGTGAGAAGGTCGAGTGAACAGTGTTTGGAGCCGGCCACTGGCAGCGTGTCCAGCATTCTTCTGCTCTCCCGTTGATCTCTTCTCCATCTGCTGTCCGTTGGTCTTCACTGGTCTCCGGCCATCTGTCCAACAGCAACCGGCACCTTTGCGTGACCGTGTGCCTTTCTGCTGCTCGCTGCTGTGTCATCCATTTTGCCAGAGAGGCATCGGGAGGAAAAAGCATCACGATATCGTGCTCTCTCAGCCAATAAAACCCGCCAGTTAATGCTGTTCAAGCCCGGCACCAAATCCCATTTGTCAGCAAATAGCTTCCTGTGGCTTGTCTGTTGGGGCCAGACGCCGTAGAGCTCCTGGACTTTAACATGACATGTTTAGTTACTTGTTGTCTGATCTGATGGAAAGCAGAGTGAAGAAGTAATGAATAGAAGGAGCAAACAGAAGGATCTGTGCACGATCATTAATGTGAATCAGCCACTGCCTCAGCTGACAGCTCGTCGAGACGAGTGCTATAGCCCAGGAGAGATGTGTTTTTGTACGAGTTTCTACAATGGAGGATCCCTCCTGTGGAGAGAAAGGAGGAGAAGTTAAACGTATGTACGTATGGACATCATCATCATCTGAAACAGCCATGAGAACTGCTTTACCATGATTTCCCTGTAGGCATGTTTGGTTTCCATTAGAATAGTTCATATGCTAAGCTATGCTAAGCTACAGTGTGTCTGTGACTATGACTGTGTCGCGTACGGTCTCCCTGCAGGATGACATTGTTACTGCTGCAGAGAAAAAGGTGTTTCCTTGGAGTGCTGCATGACTCTGTTGCGGCAGGTGTGACCTGTTTGTTGCCGGGCAGGAATTGTTTTTTTTACCCTCGTCCACTGTGTCACGTCTGTTTTCTCTGCAACTGGCTTTTCCCTTTTTTAAATAGTTTAATACCAGGTTGACGTCACAGCGAAATCTCTCATAATGGTATGAGGAAATACCTCATGTCTGATAAATGGATGTGCATAAAATCAGAGTTTTGATCATTGTTTGAAAAACTCAAGTAATAAACACATGATTAAACACGTCAACAGAATAGCTCCAAATGTAGCATCTTCATAGCATCATCATCTTGGCATCATTTTTACATTGGCTTAGTCTCATCTTGGCATTAAAAGTCAAGTTCTAATGATAATGAAACCGTTTGGGAAATTAAATGAAGCCTGCAAATGTAGCTTAGCATAGCTAGCCTCTGTTCAATGGTGATAAAATATAAAAAAATATACTAATACATATACTAATATTACCACTATGACTGTTCATATAATAATGACAATAAAACATGACTAATACTTTACATGTAACAGATTCCTGAACAGCAGTCACTTTAAACTCTTGAATGTGTTTTACTGTGCAGCACTCTTCTCTTTTTCTTTTTTTTTGCTGCTGCACCCTGGGAGAGGGTTTCATCCAGCTTGTCCGACTGACGGTTTTAAAGGTCCACCGAGTAACTTGCGGCGAGATGGAAAGATGGAAACAGGATGGAGAGCTTTACATGTCGGGGCGCAGAGGAAAAGGGGACGAAATGGATGGAGAGATGAAGAAATGGAAGGACGGCTGAATGGAAGGAGGGAAAGCCGTTTGACGGAGAGATAGATGGATGGAAAGGGCTGAAGTGAGGGATGGAGAGATGGAGGAACTGCCCTGAAATGCTGTTTACCCAGACTACTAGTCATGATTCTGCATAATCAGGCCTCTTTGAAAACATTTCCGTTGTTGTTGGGTGAACAGGAGGAGGAGGAACGAATAATGTTAGAGTCTCAGTCACTTTCCCACATCGACAACAATAACATTCATCCTCCTGTGCGATTTCATATAATTTCTTTATTCCCTCGCCGTTCTCTCCCTTTGTGATGTGCCAGACGTACGCGCATTACAGAGAGTAGTCAGGAAATGGCTTTCCACTTAAAAAACACAGAGCAGATCTTGACACTGTTACAAGAAGGACCTTTGGCTGTGAAGGACCTTTGGGAAGGAAACTCACAACAGGCGTCCCGTTTCTCAGATTCTCATACGAGCATGAAACAATTTAATTAAATTGACCCTCAAAGAGCAATATTACTTCAGTGCGTTATCATTATTGCGCCAGTGACTCACTGAGATATTACTGTCATAAAAAACTGAAAAGCCGATTGTTTCTCCCAGAGCTAAAAATATCGGTGCCGGCTGGAGTTCAACATTGTTGCCTCTCGTTTTCCTCTTTGAACTAAAATAGCATCTTTTTTTTCTTTTTTTCTTTTTTTTTAAAAACAGCCCCTTGTGTTAGTGATGGATCTCTGCTCCGCTGTGGTTTGAATTAATGGTGTGGAGGCCTGCATGTTTGTCATTTAACGTCTGGACACACACACGTAGAAAAGAGCTCTCAGGCAGTTCTACATCAGCACACACTCACACATACACACACTAAGTAAATGTTAATGTACAGGTGCAGTCTTTAGGGAGGTTGTTTTTTCTCTCTCATCAGTCACTCGTAATCACTTCCCCTCCAACCCAGTAAATCACTGTCTTTTACTGATGCATTTATAGGATGCATGTTCACAACTTGTAGCCAGGGAAAATTCAACTACCACCAGGAATGTATTACAGGCTTCTGCATCCACACACACACACACACACACACATAGAGTCAATATGGTCACACAGTCAGCACACAGACAGGAAATATTGTTTTATAAATGTCTACTTACTTTCTGAAATGCATTTGTGCTTTTAATAGGGTTTTAAGCTGTTTATGAGATATAGGTGCGAGCGGAGTTATTGGTCATGGGGGGGCTCCTGGGCAGCTGTGGATATTGGCAGGTTGCACCGCTCCACCAAACTGGTCCTGGGGAGGTCCCAATGACCTGTTTTATACCAACACAGGCACTTTGTCGTAAAAATAAGGGAGAAGTCGAGTCACAACTTGAGCATTTGTTTGAAGTGGATGGAAAAAGTAAAGTGAGCCGCTCTTCCCGATGGGAGTGGATATGCACGGGAGAACAGGTTACTTGTCTTTACGTGGACTTTAGATTGGTGTCCAGGTTCTGGTAAAATACCACTGGGAGAGGAGAAGTACATGCCTCACTCCCTCGGATGGAAACAGTTGCTCGTCGCCGGCGTTTCGATGCTGTAATTGGACGTTAAGGGGCTTGAACACTGAGGTGTGATACCGTGTTAAAACTGCTCACAAATCACATATTTGTCACCTCTGTGGAGGTTCACTCTCTGGCTCTGCCATTTTCTCCAATGATGCCGCGTCTCGTGGTTTTTCAGCTGATTTGATGTTTCCTCAAAAGCCTTGAATTGTACTTGTCACTGTAACAAAAACGTTTTTATTTTATTTTATTTTTTTTCCTCTGCATGTGCCGCATGCGTCAGAGTGATGGATTGTGTAAGTGTGTTCCAGCATTATGTTTTATACAAGTTAAAGGGCCCTGGGGTTGGTCTGCGAAGCACATAATCTCAGTCACAGCATTGGGCTAGATGAACCAAAGGCTTTATTATTAAACACCTAGAAGAAGGTCTAGAGCTGGTGGAGGCCTCTGCATGTCCAGCGCCACGCTCTCAGGTGGTGTTCAGCACACGTCTCCAGCACTTGGGCATGAGGTTGAAATACTTCATTTGAACCAATTTGCCTCTAAGCATGTAAAAGGAACGACGTTATGAATTGATGAAGTTTGAAACTTAAACAGCCTTTCAGTGCTGTCATGTCATTTCCTCATACTGTCTTTCCAGGTGTTGAGTTTCCTCTCCTATGCTGGGTTTTATCTTGGAAAGGAGAGCATTAAAGAAAAAAAAAAGGTAATACTTTTGGCAATATGTTTCAGATTTGATGACACAAGTGAGAATTGGCTATAAATGCAGGGGTATTGATTTCACATGTGCAGGACGCGGACCAAGGCTCCAGCAGAAGACAGGCACGGAGAATGCAGTGTCCTGGGGATGCTCATGGAGGACTGACTGGAGGACTGACTGGAGGACTGACTGGAGGCTCTCAGGGCCCCGGGTCCAGCTCCACTGCCGCGGGTGCTGTTAAAAATACCATAAAACTTCCATGTCCACAATTATTCTGACTTTTTACATTTATTAAACTTCACTAATGCTCACGGTCTATGTATCACTAGTTTAAACATGGATGGCTGTTTCCTTGGTAACGGTGCACTTGGTAGTTCTAAACAAGCCCAAGAAGGCAACAAATATTTTATAGAATCTGGCGCAGTGGATTTGGTGGTACACAGCGAGCTGTGTAGGTCAATTTGAAACAGACCAAAAGGAAAGTAATGCAGTTCCACTTTCATTTGTAACACTGATACTGTACGTCTGAGATGTAGAAACATGACTGAGGCCGTCAGGTTAATGCCTAATGCCTGTGGCACATGTGATCACAGCGTCTGACCGTAAAATCACCGCCATGAATATTTTCATATTATATAACGTTGTCTTCTGGTGAGAAACACCGGAGTAAAAAAATACTCCCTTCCAAAATATTGACGGGTTACACAATGTCACTGTAAAAGTGTTATTGTGGAACAGTAAAGTCCTCATGACGAACTGTTGACTCGTCTGTGCCAGACGTTAAAGCAGTGGGTAAGCACTGCTAACGGTATTTGTCAGTTGATAAGTTCATGATAATAATCACTCATTCCTAATTTCTGACACATCTGACACATCTCAACATTTGAAACGATTTGAGAACGTCCATGCAGAATTAGTTGTATCACTTTGAAATGGTGGGCAGGCGCTCACGTTGGAGCTCCGAGGAGCTCAGAGGAGCTGGTGTCGTTTTCTGGCCATTACAAATACAGCTCATACTGCAGCTGTTCAGGACTGCAAAGCTGGAAATGTTTACCGTGGTTCATATGGCGTGTTTGTGTGTGTGTGTGTGTGTGTGTGTGTGTGTGTGTGTGTGTGTGTGTGTGTGTGTGTGTGTGTGTTTTAGCTGTCGGCAGCAGTCAACAGATGCTGTCAGTGTGGCCACAGGGAGGAAGAAGAGGAATGAGCCCGGTGGCCCAGTAACCAGAACAAAGTGTCAGCTCATGGCAGTGCAGCTGGAGATCAGCTGATCCTTGCTAGCTTCACTTACAGACAAGTCCTCCTCGCTGTGTTTTCCGTTTCTACTGGGGGCGGAGGGGTGGGGGGATACGACCTTACGGCCATTGTTTTACAGGAGAGGCCCGATGATGCAAGAGGTTCTATCATCACTACCAGTCAGCTGTTGGTTTATGCTGAGTCAGCTTACATTCATGATGAATCCTAATGAAGCGTCAGTAAGTGAAATACAATTTTTTCAGTTCAGACAAATGAATGAACAGAAATGTTCCAAGCATGCACTTGTTTCTGTCACTGAGTTTGTTGTTTTGACCTTTTAAGTCTAAATACAGTTGCCAGAAAAATGCATCCGCAAACCACAAATCTGTGTTTTGACAACAGAGCCTGTTGCAGCGCAATGGACTTCACATAAAACTGCACACTAAAGTCAAAGATGACATGAATTCAGTAATGAGGTCTTGTGATGTGTCACTGCTGCCCTTAAAGTCTGGTTAGGCTTATGCACAAAAACAGTTGGTTAGCATTAAGACCTCTGAAACATCCATTTGTTTCCTCCTTCTTTATATTTACAGCTGGTTTCTGTTTTCCTCATCATATTATTATTTATTATCTCAATTATCTGCTGACTCACCCTGTAAGTGCTACAGGTTCGTTCATATGCTTTGTGTTACAGCGCCAAAGGAGGAAAAACACATTTCCCCTGCTCTTCACCGACTGAATTAACAGCACAGTCCACTGGGTGGTTTCATTGGGCTGTGAAACCAATGTGAGCCATGTTCCTGACCCCAATCAGGAGTCTAGACGGCGGTACGGGGGTCACCGCTGCGGCCCTCGCCGGATGAACAGGCGGGGAGCTGTAAACCTGGAAGACCAGGAGCCAGAGAGCGCTGTGTTTATCTTGCTGCTTTTATAAGTGATGTCACCACATTGTAAAAAATACAGTTCTCTGCGGTTCGGTCCTTTTGTTACTATTTGAGAGAGAGAAGGGTTTAAGTGCGTGACGAGCGATGGCGGCAGAGGACCGGGCTGTGGCTGGAGGGCAGGAGAAGCAGGCTCCTGTGGTGCATGGCCCGTCCAAGCAGCTGAAGTGGACTGTGGGGATCTGTAACTGTCCAGGTGCTGCGGGTTCCAGGTCCAGCCTCTGCCGGCCAAACCCGGCTCACAGGCGAATAGGGAAATCCTGTCTATAAATATTCAACCTTTTCCTTTTTTGCGTATGGTGCTTCAACAGCAACAAAACACCAACTGTTGACGATCCCTGACGGACCATCATCGTATGTCTGTGTGAGTGTGTAAATCATGTCATCTAAAAAAAAAAAAAAAAAGGAAGATACAGTGAATCCCAGCTGAGTGTCTTTCATCAACAACTACATTTTCGTATCCCCACTCTCATTCTTTCTCTTTACGATTCTGCCTTTGAGGCAGATTTGTGATTTGCTCTTTGAGGTACTGGAACAGAATTCACAAAGCAGCGATGTGTGGTATGAAGTGTAGCTGTACGTGTGAAGGCAATGAAACACCGTGTGTTTTATGTGAACCACAGCTGGGTGGTTGCTGGGACCGCGTTAAACTCCACGGGTTCCACTCGGAGCTCTTGCAAGTGAGCCTGAAGAACTCCAACCCAGGTGCAGTGAAGGATTATTAGATACTGTATGAGCTAGAGTCATATTTTCATGGAATTTGCCATTTTCTGCTGTTTCCGCGCCTCTCCTTTGCCACAAAACGGCAGCTTTTATGCTTCTTTGGTCATTTTTTCTGCCGAGACCTTGCTCTCCTAGTTCAAGTGAACTTGTATGGTTTCTTGGCTCCGACTTTTATTAGCTGTTGCAGAGCCTCAAAGAACTTGGCCGAGGCCGGTCCTCCCCGGCACTCTCTCACTAATAAAGTACACATTCTGCCGGATCGTTTGGCCGAGCCCGGTTCCTCGGTCATCCCTTAATGGGAATTTCCCTTTCTTCCATGCATCCCTGCTTGCCTCGCTCGCTGCCGCTGCCACTCTGGTGGGTGTGACTCATGTTCCGAAATGCCAGCCATCAGTCAGGGGACGTTTGGTTCATAAATCTTCTTACACTTGTGTGCCACTGTTGGACTGGCTGGCTGACCACCTGGGCAACCGGCTGGCAGACTTGTTAAAGGCCTGACTTATTGCTGGAGTGGGTGGCTCAGAGAGGGAGCAAAGTTTAAGGGACCGTGTGACAAAAGAGACGTGTATGTACACGAGCTGTGTTTAGAATGAGGAAATAGTCGTTTTTATTGACACCGGCTGAAGCCATCAGAACTGAATGAATGAACGAAGGAATGAATTCTGATGTTTTCAACTGTTCAGTGTTTCCGTGTGCAGCTCTGTCTCAGTTAATTTTTGTCTCCATGCCTGTTCATTGTGTATTTGTATATTTCCCTCCTTTGTGATTTCTGTGTGAATTTGTTCATTCTGAAAAGAGGAAAACTCTGTTTTTGTTCTTGTCGTAGCATTCTTTCATTCCTCCTTGGATTGTCTTTGCCAAAACTTGTGTTTCTTTTCCTTTCTTACAAAAAACTTTTCTCAGCACCAGCCCTTTGTGTCCCATACACCTACATACATTCACATTCTTGTGCACAGATAATTAAATGGGTGAAATTATCTAATTATCTACTTATCTGTTTGCGTCCATACATATTCACTGACTTCCTGGATTTGTCCTGAGACAGGAAGTGACAGCGTGCGTTAGGTGGTGCTGCTGACAGTTCAAGTGTCTTCATGTTTGGAAAAAAATAACCCTGGAATGTTTGTGTTGCACAGCTCAGTGAGGATGAGATAGTCTTCATCCTCAAATCAACCTTGAAGGGCCTGGGCTATCTGCACTTTATGAGGAAAATCCACCGGGAGATGAAAGCTGGGAATATACTCGGTGACAGGGAAGGTCATGCGAAACTGGCTGATTCTGGTCTGGCTGGACATTTGACGGTGAGTTTGATTCCACTGGGCCTTCCACTCCAAGTCAAGTCAACATAATAAAATCAGGTCTCCCTTGGAGAATACGACACATGATCACTTCTGCTTTCGACGAGGTTCACTGCTACTAAATTAACCTTTTGGTAAGTTGGAAGCAGCGTCGTTTGGTATCAAGTGTTTCCACATAGTCTTTGCTGATGGTTTATGTCCAAAGAATGCAGACAGCTCCAGTGAAACATTTATTGCTCCTCTTGAGCTTTATCCCGGCCTCAGAAAACGGGGAGACGCCGGAGACAAAGAAGAGACGGTGCCGGCGCTTCCATCCCGTTCCCATTTCGAGGAGTCGTCATGTTTCCAGCAGGAGTTTTGGTATGGGGACTTGCTGAGGAAAGTTTACTTTTCCCACACGTGTGCATCTTCGCTGCACTCGTCTTATGGCCGGAGCTCCTCCGAGGGAGGTCAGAGAGGAACTCTCAGCTCCCTGCGGGTGCTTTGTCAGTCGGCGACTGTTTGTGGGCGATGAACTGCGCTGCACATGAGGGAAAGGAGATATTCAAGGAACGGCAGCCGGACAAACCCATGAAAATGAGCAATCGAAACCTACAGTACTGAGGACGGCGTTAAATGAAATTTTCTTCAACACACCCAATCGCCGCTGGGCCCAGTTTTGTTGCTTTATGTTCATCTGCTGACCTTTGACCTCCCTTATTGAGAAGGCAAAGACATAAAACAGCCAAAACAATCAACTCAAGGAGGAGATGATGAACTCAGGGAGGGTTAAAGATTCGAGTGTTTCGAGGTGCATCCCCCCCCCCGTTTTTAAAGTGAACAGCTGCTGACAGGCTGCGGCCGTTGGCTGGGTGGTCTCAGGTCTACAGAGCATACGCGCCCTATTACTTACCTGGCTGCATTGTTGTACTTGTGAACCTTCAGCCGTTCTTTGCTAAGCACTTGATGATTTAAAGAGACCCATAAAAAGAGCAGTACCATGACCCTCAAGAATCTGAGCTGGTCCCAGACACCAGGAACACGCCAGAGCTGTGGTGCTATTTGGTATTAGGGCTTCAGTATGGTACGGCTGGAATATATATGTGTGTATGTGTGTGTTTATATATACAATTATATGTACAATAAAGCATTTCAAGCCTGGGGTTGCACAAGCGTAAAAGAAAAATAGCAGAAAGTAAGAATCTTCTTTTTGTTTGACTTGCAGCCAGGCGATCTGGAAAGTTCATCATGCATTTCTCTGTCGAGGTTGTGAGAGAGTGGAGAAGAACTGGATAATGGTGTGTCATGGTGATGGGTTTTACAGGGTCATCCCTGTTCTTGTCCAGGTTCCACTGACCTATTTGGAGGCCGCCGCCGTCTCACACTGAAACACAGATGATGCTGTTTCATCCACCTCCATGTCCTTCCTTAGTGTGTGACAAGGTTCGCTCGGATGACGAACTTCATATTTTCTCAGGAAACAAGTGTCTGGAAATGAAGGGAGCGCCACCTCATAAATGAATGAACCTGCTTCATTCGTTTGTTTGTTTACTTATTTCAAATGATGCTTTTGTGGAGAGGAAAGGAGACTGAATACCTGAGAATAATCAGATAAATTCTTTACTGAAACCATTCATATGATGTTGAGATGCAGAGTTACCAGGGGCCATCCCATGAAGCAGCTCTTGTGAAATCTGAAATGAAAGAAAATAGCTGATTTTTCAGTTCTAGAACCACATGAACTGACAGGAATCAAACCAAATTTGATTCAAATTCAGTTCATCAGTAACAGTGAAATAAGGAAAAGTGTGCAGAGTTTCCCTCATTTCAGGATTAGCTAACTCTGGAACGGACCCCGGGTGGTGGGCGGAGACATACCGCTGACCCACACGTACTCACACGGCCATCTTACTCCACTTTTACAAGCTTTGTTATTCGCAAAGAATGTAATAGCAGCAACAAAAAAAGAGAAAGGAACCCAGCCCCCCTGTCCAGAGTGCCAGCCTGGGAAAAAGTGTCTCACCAAGATACCATGAATAGGTTGAGGTGATAAACAAATGCCAGTGATGGAGTTTAAATGTGGCCCTTCATGTGGTTTAGCCAGTTGCACTTGGGGCTTACTGCTCTTACATCCATGTGCAATCACTGAAACACTCTCAGCATGAGTTCTTTTTTATTAGATCACATAAAGTAAACAGTCCCAATGAGTGTTTTCGATAAATGCAATTTGCTGCTACGCTCCTTTCCAGGCTGCATCTTGTGTTCGAGCCTGTTGTAAGTTAATTTGCCAGATCGACTGAAAAAGCGGAGAGATCTAATGAAAAACACTGCGCTGGCATCCACGCTGCATACCGGTGGTTTTTTGAAAGAATGGGAGCTCTTTAATGTGGTGATTGCACAGTTTCCGTAAAAAGAATGTCCTCTTCCGTTACCCCCCCCGCTCCCCCATCCAACCTCCCTTTACTTTATTCTTATTTCCTTTCATTTGTTGCTTAAATTATCAACTTGGGATAAGACACCTACGCGAAAGCACCACTTCCGTGCAGTGAACTCTTCCTCAACTCACCAGTTTCACTGGTTTCCAGTGATAATTCTACAGCTTCTCTGTGTGGTCAGGGTGCGTTCGTCCATCTGTCCATACTGTACATGCCGTGAGTAACAGTGCTGCTAAAGTACAAGACCTTCCATAAATCCATCAAACTTCCCTGAATAGAGGAAGGGAGGTGTTGGGATTGTGGGCAAAAGCAAGCACTCTTGGAAAAACTAAAACCTCTATGACGCCTCAGGGAAATGTTCTCGTAGCCCTCGTTTTCCTTTCTATTTAGCTACAGCTGCTGAGGCTCAGTCTGTTTCTGCACTTTCTTTCTTCCTCTGTGCTCTTCCCCCGCTGTGCTGCAACAGCTACAAGTGCTTCAGCTCTCTTTCCAAACCATCCTTTATGCCTGTGCAGTGCCTGCTGTGTGTGTTTCCCCCCTCGCAGGTCCTCGGCAGGCACACATGGTGAACTGGGAGCCCCTGGTCTGAGAACAACGTTCACCCCCCCCCAATTCAGTCTGATGAATCGTGGTGTAGCATGACAGAACATAGATGTTGAACTGAATTGAACTGACTTAGTTTATTACAAGAGTGTGGTGTTAGTTATTTCCGCAGGAATAACAAGATGGGTGCACCAAATTTGTTGTCATGAACACACCCACTCTCTCAGACACACACACACACACACACACACACACATACACAGACACGTTTGTACAATACAAATAAAAAACAAATCTAACAATAGCAGATTTGACAACAATGAAATATTAGGCACCGCCAGCAAATGAAGGTCAGCTACATCAGATGTAGGCAGGTGTAGAGCCGTGTACAGTCTGTGGGCGGGGCTTAGTAGCATGAAGACTAGTACACAAAGATGGCTGCTGCTGCTGAAGAGTTGGTGGTTTGATGGTCTCTCCATCAAACTCTTGCTCTCCTCTCCAAAACAAACTGACATTGACTTCTCTCTCTGACAACGGGACCTTGCTCAATGCTCTGATCGGTCGTAGCGCTATCCAGTTGTGTGTCCAGTTGTGTGCAGCGGTATTTTCATATGCACCTGATGCTGCCGAGGGTTTCTCATTGCCAGATCCAACATGGAGGGATGCTGCTGACACGACTGACAGCCTGTTGTCTCGCCCCCCTCAGATGACCCGTTCATGGGCAGTGATTGGTCAGGGTCATGCTGTTGCCTGTCACCCAACGCACACACGGCAACAATTTATGCTACTGTGATTATTTAATCGGAGCTGGTCACCGTCATGGATCCTAAGTGAAACTCGTGTTTCACAGATAGAATTTCTTTGCTCTCGGTTTGACACTGACATGGTTGACTCAAGTGCTCAGGGTCAGTTGAGTGACTGATGAAGACGTGGGCGTGTTCCGGGCCTCTATTACTCAGGTCACACTGGTGATGGTTCCTACTTTCTCACTGTTTTTCTCTCCGCTGGTTTCACCCCAACTGGATCGAGGCAGGGGGCCATCCACATGTACCCCTGGAGACGTCTGAGCCTTCAAAATGAAGTTCTTTCTTTCGATTGCTATGTGTTCTGAAATGACAACTAAAACCTGACCTGTCCATTATTCAAATGAAGGTTTTCGTATTCATATTTGCTCCTGATGAAGCGGTCTGAAGAAAACCTACAACCGATTCCTGCAGTATTTTTTTTTGTCCACGTTTTAAAAGATATCTTGCAGTTGTGGTTTCAGTTCTCTTAGAACTGAAGGAGCCTTTCAGTGGCGAAACATCTTCAAACAAACTGTCTAAAAGTCCTGTTTGCCTACGACTGAACCCAGCAATGACCTGGATGACTGACAACCGTCTCACAGTAGTTCTGGACCCAGATGTAGACAAGTCTTTCCAGTGTCTTTTCACTGTGATGGGACACTGAGGTTATAAATAGTATGTGTTGCTTTTGAGAGTTAGTTGACCTGACCAGGATTTGAACCACTTCTCTCATCTGTTCTGTCAAGAGTTGAAACAACGTCACATCAAGGAGGCATCTGCTTATCATGCCCAAAATCAGGTGACGTTTGAATGTTTCCATCAAGGACACACGCAGAGGTCACCGTGGATACTTTTTGTACTCAAACAGAGGAGGAGGATCAGTTCTTGTTGATGCTGAGAGCCAGAGAGGTGACACCTGCGAGTGCTGGGTCCGGTCCAAATGATTTGGTGTTTAGGCATCCAGTGAGTGGCCTGTTGACTCGGCTGTATGAGCGGTAAGAAATGAACCTCCTAAAAATCTTATGAGAGCCGTTCTTGGCATCAGCGGCCTGCAGCTGGAGAGCAAAGTAAAATGAAAAAAGTCAACTTTGCCATGTGAATTTGTTACACATTACTGTTGTGGGACTGTTTCTTCTAATGTTGAAGCCAGTTCTCCTCCACAGCATGAGCACCCAGCTGGTTGGCTGGGGGAGGGGGAAGGGAGAGGGGGGGGTGCAGCTGGAGTTTGAGGATGAGTTGACCTGTCCTGATCCTGCTGCGTTTACAAGGCTGTCTGCAGACAAACTGCAGGTTTGGCTCATTTATCGAAGCGAGTGAGACCTTTTCTGCTCATCAGCAATTTCCTTTTATTTTTATTTCCACTCAGATGCGCGTCATCTAGCGCAACGTGGACGTTCAGCCAATCAGACACAGGTTCAGTGGTGTCACTTAAGATGCTGGAATGAATTACGTGTTCAATGGCTGAGACCTTGTCGTCCAGACTTTACCTCTAGGTTCGCACCACGCCACCGTTTGTCCTTTGGAGAGATGCTGTGCTCCTCCTTCTTAAAGAACGCTGTGTTTAGCAGAGGCCCGTTACAAAAAGCAGGTTCACACAAAACCCAAAGATGAGGAAACTTTCGTCATTTCCCAGGTTACTGATAGAGCGAATTCAAACAAGAGACTTTAAAGCTGTTTGGTTCAATTTCTGTCAGGTTATGTGAAAACAGAATTGAAAGATGAATTTTCCCCATTTCAGGATGAACAAGCAGGATTTTCATTCAAATCAGTCGTCAGGTTTGACTCAGCAGCTCCTGACGTCATAATGGTCACTTGAAAGGTTTGCTGGTGATGATGTCAGGCATCTATACACTGATGGGATAATTTCCTGTTGCATAAAACCCCTTCTGATCTTGAAGAAAGGCCCAAAGGCGCAAACATCAACCGTTAGTTTGTGTACATAGATAATTGTTGTGCCTACTTCTGATTTGTGGGAAAGAAAACCAACTTCTGTTTGGTTCAGAAGTGTTCAACTACAGCGGCTCTGTATGTTTATTGTATGTTTCTGCAGGTTCAGGTACTGTGTCTAGTACCAGAGTTTGTTAGTCATGGACCTTTGGAACAATGTGCAGACGGACACGTTCTCTATAGACTCCCATCATTAACTCTATCTGCCTGCGTTACAGTGTGACAGTAACAGTATCTTCTCTGGTTCCCCAAGAGTTGAAGCAGCTTGAACGACATCGTCAACCATTATTCTACAGATTGACACACCTTATTACGTTAGTACGGGTTCTTTTACAAATAACACACCCTGGCTCCAGTTACAACAGCATCATAGAGAAGACAGTTGAATTAAAGTCGTGTATACTGTCATCCCCTGTACTGCCCTCTTCCCAGCTGTATATACACGTAGTAGTCTGATGCGTTGTGCAGCACCGCGTCCATTACGGTAATCGCTCAGACAGAGAGTCGAGTCACTAGGGGGTGCGTCTTCCGGGTTATGTGTTGGCGAACATTCATTAAAAAAAACGTGCAAGAAGCCACAAGGAGCCTTCATCCATTGTTTATACCCCCACTTCCACCCAGATGGACATGCCTGTCACACCTCCCTTGGCAGGTTTCAGGGAGGCGGCCAACACCTCAACCTCTGTGGAGGAGCAGCAGCTCGACTCTGAGTTCCTCCTGGATGTCGGTCTCTTGCTCCATCAAATGGGGGAGTTAGATATCATCGCGATGAATCTGCTGAATCACTGCACATTGTGGACAGAAGCTTTATTTTCTTAAGCTTTTATCAGCATAAACACGCTGACACTTCGCAGGCACCCGTGCGTACACACGCCAATGTTCCATGTCATCATGCTCACCGCGTAGCTCCAATCGACACGGACACACAACATAGATTTCCCTATTTGCTCTGGAGCAGTTTGCGGGTTTGTGGTGCAGGTTTAAATGTGGGTTATTGTTATTCGACAGTGCGCGCTGGAATATTAGGTGTATCGATTGCTTCTCGCCACAGGCGCTCTTGGCCGGGCCACAGAAGCCTCTTGCTGCACACGGCCGTTTCTGCAACACTTATTTTCTATACACGTATTACATGACTTTCTTCTCTCAAGGTTTCAGAAGGGAGGAAATAGCAGATTGAATGTAAACAAGATTAGCTTCCCTCTCATGCAGCGCCGCCAGCTGCTGCTTCACCTCTTGGCCGTAAATCTGCGGGACGGCCTGCGCGATGTGCAGCAGCGCTGGAAAGAGAGATGTCACTGTCAAATCTCATTGCCTGGTGGGACAGTGGGATGAGCTGGGCTCTTTTTAAATGGAATATGACGGATAATATTTGAAGTCTTTATCGTTTGATCCACCTTTCTGAAGCCAAAAGTTGAAAATTGAATTTGCGCGACGTGGTAATTAACTTAAAAGACATTTTTGTGTGTGCGTGTGTGAGTGTGCTGACTTTGAGCATGTGGTTTGCATCTCGTGCATCGCTTGTGTCACGCTGTACTCTGTCCTTCTCCGCTTTGCCCCTGACGTTTACCGACAAAGACCTTGGTTCCTTCTGCTCCCGCAGCTATCAAAAACTAAATATAGCGGATTTGTTGCTCTTTCTGAATATATACCACCTGCCAAAATACACAGGCCTTGCTTTCGTAACCTTGTGCAATGATCTGTGTATTTGGAGTGGAAATACAGTGAAAAGAGAAGCCGCGGCGCTCAACGAGGCTGACTTAAAGGCAAAGTAATGACACTGTCGGCTGGTGTTTATGGAAGCTACGAAACCCCGGTAGGGGGCTCCTCCGCTGTTAGTCCGATCAGAGAGTAATTGATAATGAGTTGTACGCTGCAGCCGATGTTTTACTTGCATCGGTAACCTTAGTGCTCGGCCCTCGCTCCCTGGAAGCTCTGGCTTTGCTCAATTGAACGAGTATTACAGTGAAAATATTTTCTTTTGGAGAGCTAACATCAATAACATTCAAGTGATGTCGATCATTGAGCTCATAGCCTCATTTTTCTTTACAACACTCCTGTACGTTATTCCTGTGAAGTCATTTGTGTGTGAACAGAGGTTAATGGTTTATTCCGTCATTTATGATGTCGAGTTCGAAAGGAATCTGTTCTGTTGAATTCTTAGAAGACAGGCGTTCCATTTCCGGCAACGAGGGATGTAGTACGATTTTAAGCAGAAATCAAACAGCATCTGTCGCTTGGAACGGAATCAGATGAATATGTCCGAAAGAATCTGCTCTTTTTTAATTTTTTTTTCCCAAAGAAATCACTGCACTGCTCCTTTCCAGATGCAGAAACTTGTTTTAAGAATGTAATCTATCATGCGTGCGTGCTCTGTCTCGGTGGGGTTCATCGAAGCAGGAATAGGTGGTTTCCCACTCCAGGAACTCGTGGGCTCACGTGGGGGGGCCGCACACATCTGTGCATGTTCTCCAGTAATATCTGTGGTGCAGATATGTGTGAGCCAGGTGCTCGTTGGTCAACAGCTGACGTAATAATGCAGAAACAGCTACACACTACACACTA
>CAAKHB010005538.1:5618-16921 GCA_901007665.1 Aeoliscus strigatus | reverse complement strand
CCCGCCCCTTCCTCCAGACACACACACACACACGCACACACACACACACATACACACTTACTTCTTCACTGTTGGGAATGTGTAAACCTCCGTGATGACCTCTCTCGGTGGGTCATCAATTAGGTGGCAAAGATAGTGTGAGCAACGCAGAGATAGAGTTGAAATGAAACAATGGTAGCCAAGTGATCCATCAAACACTTGGTAAACGCCAGTAAACCCGTCCGCACACCAATAACAACATCAAAACTGCCTCAGCAACAAATGCCTCACAGGACAGTAATCCACCTGAGAAAGTCTGATTGAATAAACTCTTCTCGGTTCCACGAGCGATCCAAGTGAGATTGAGCATTACACCTTTGAAGTTTACTCTGATCCTTTACTGACAGACCAGAGTATTAACCAACCAAAATAGAACAAAGTTGGCAAGTGTTACCTGGAGCTCAGTCAGGAGGAAGGGCACCTTGAAATCCTATTGGTTAATTGCTGTCCCCTCTGCTGATCCCAGAGGCTCTTTGCTGAACTCAACAGATGAACTCACCCAGGATACTATAAATGATTTGATCGCCTGTGTGTGTGTGTGTGTGTGTGTGAAGCCTGCTGATATCTTTAGACGGTGTGAGAGTCTGAAAATGTAGACGGGCCTGTACGTAACACGGTGGCTGGTCTGCTGCACACAACCTTTCCAACCCATATACATCATAGCCCAGCACGATCCCTGTTTGCTCCCAGATAATGTTATCAGAGCTGATAACTGCCCCCCCACCTCCACCACCACCCCTTCCCCAATGGCTACACACACACACATACACACACACACACACACACACACACACTTCTACCCCTGGGATCCCCTACTTGCAGAGCCACTGGTTTTCCAGCATTAACTTGGATATTATTGGGGAATGATGTGTGACCCTCACTTGTTCGACCACCCCCCACCCCGTTCCGGTGATCCTTTAACCCCCCATGTCTGTCTGTCTGCTTGGTGGAACTACAGCCCAGATCAACCACAACATTACAGCTCATCACCACCACACCCACACTCAATCAGCCACTGTTGGCGAGCGCCAATCCCCATGACACCCCGCGCCCCCCCCAAACCACCCCCACCCTCTTGGCCGGTCTTGTTTTGATAGCTGCTGATGTCATTCCACACATTTTTTCACAAATTGGGGGGCTGAAATTATGGGGCCGCCTCGTCACGATGTTCAGACGGGAGCTTAATCCCTAATATCAAAGTTTGGCTGTTGGCCTGAGCATTATGGGATACGGTGGCCTCTGCCCGAGTTCCAGAGAGTTGAGTGTGGGTTCCATCGGCTATGCGGGGGTGTAGGTGAGGAGAGAGGAGCTACAAATCAACAGTGATTGAGGGTAGTTTGGGGAGGGCAGCTTAAGGGTTAGGGAGTCTCTGGGATGTCAGTTCTGGCCGGCAGGTTCTGTTTTCCAGGGAGAATGGTATAATGATGGAAGATGATAAGATTGGCAGAGTCTAGCAGTGGCCGTATGGGTGGTGGGGGTGAAAAGGAGCAAGAATGTGCAGTGGGGGTGCATCTGGAAGAGCAGGGTTCATCATGGGGGAAAACCATTGGTTGCCTGGAAACGGGCGGCTAACGTCTGTAAATATAGCCTTCCTGCATTCTAGATGTTGCTGCTGATAGCTGCCTATTTATGTGGCTGACATTCCCTGGATGTGTGGACATGGGGAGATAAGTTCATCGCTGTGACATGTAGAGAACTTCTCATACCTTTTATTTCAAAAGTCAAGCACCACAGAGACATGCAGACCCACTCCTGGAGAAGGCCAGCGACTCCCTGGTCCACGGAAAGCCTGCCGTTTGCGGTCATGGTCGATATTGACTTTGTCATTTTTACAGCTTCTCTAGATGGTTCTCATGAGCGCCCTGCCAAGAAAACCTCATTGGAGGCCATACAGTTAATGGTTTCAGACATTTGCTCTCTGTGCCCTGCTGCAGAGTCAGCGCCAGAACTGCCTGTACGTGTTGTGCGTATGCCTGTGTGTGCGTGTGTGTTTGCTGGAAATGACTGCCTGGGTTATTATCAGGGTAATCCTGAAATTGGAGACAGCATTAGACTTGGGCATGTCATTCAAGGGCGGGATCCCGCCTGTGTATTAAATTCCGTCGCTTCCAATTAGACAAAACATTTCCTCAAAGCCGAGCAGATCGAGGGGACTAACACACTCCTTTTTGGATGTTTACCTCAGAGAAACCGGCCATTACTGGCTAAGTTAGCGCTCTAGGTGAATCCAAGAATACAGTTTTGTCCTCTGTAACCTCCGTGCCCCTCCCTGCTTGCTGCTGCTCCCTACTTTCTCATCCTCACCTTTGGCCCCGGCCGTTGTTTTCCCATGAATCCTCGTGTAATAGGTGTGGATATTAGCTCCGTCGCCCCAGTGTCAGGTGACAGCGCGCTCGGCATCGGGCTCCACGGACCACAGGCCTGTCACTGCAGCCCCTCTAGACGCTGCTGATGGAGTCATTTGTTTTTGCACATTAATTCAATTCTGTCCCCAGACCAGGGTCAGACACCTGCTTTCCATTGCGGTGGAGAAGTTTGGGAGGAGGAGGAGGAGGAGGAGGAGGAGGGGTGTTGGGGGGGTGGTGGTGGGGGCAGGAGGGCAGGAGGGACAGGGCTGGGTGGGGTTTGGGCCACCTGCTGATGTTATTACAGTAGAGCAGCACCCAGGCGAACACACACACATTCACGGCCTTAAAGTCACTCATATTCCTTTGACTGGACGTACCTGTTCCATGTGCATGTTTGACTTGTACATAAATATTTGCGGCATACATCATGTCATGTGTGATGTGAGAGTGATTTTGGAGCGAGGGAGGGAACTGCCCCGTCTCTGACGTGTTTGCTTAACCTTTACAATCCCTCGTACAGTGCTGGAACACGGCGAGGTGAGATGGATGGTATTGATACAGTTTGCTGAGGTCGCCTCACTCAGCGCTCTGCCAGTTGTAGACATTTTGAGTGATTTCCGGTGGTGGAGGTGAGGAGAGCTCTGACGCTGTAACAGTCTGAGGAATGTTGGACCTGCTCAGTCGAACTCAACAGTACACTGCCCCCCAGTGCTCAACATGGCACTGCAGGAACACATGAAACGTCAAGATCCTTGGTGTCGGTGCCTTGGTAGATGCACTTTGTTGGACACACACACACACACACACACACACACACACACACACACACACTCAGGAGCAGCACAGGAATTAAACATTAACTTCTATTTGATACTGATCTGCTTATCACATGTACCCTGCAGCTAGAAATCCAATAGCCTTGTATACGAGACGCTGTGTTTGTGTCTGTGTGTGTGTGTGTGTGAGAGAGAGAGAGTATGTGTGTGTACATTTGCACTTGCACTTTTTGATCAGGTTTGGAGATTTCTGTTTCCTGAACTCAAACTGAACAGATGGGAAATTATTTTATGCGGCTTTTGATGTGGTTACATGCTAACTTTTCTTTGTGTGTTTGTGAATGTGTGTGTGTGTGTGTGTGTGTGTGTGCATGTGTATACCAAACAAATTAGACTACAGCCTTTCCAGTGAAATTTAAAATAATTACAAAACTGCTTAAAATGAATATGTATTGATATTTAAATGGGTAATTATGTCCTTGACAATAATCACAACTCCAAAATCTGACATTGTGACACCCCCAGTAGTAGTAGTACCACTTCCATCGCAGATGTTTGAGTACATACAGTCATCAGATACTTTTACAGACAATAAACTGTGGCAAACCAAGAGGTAAACAGAGTTTCCCCAAGTCCATAGTACTTGTACGTAGGGTTATTCGGTCCAGACAGCCCTGTAATCAGTGGCATCGGTGAATTGTGTAGTTTCACAGTCAAGGACATTGAAATCCAGTCGGAATGCTTGCCTCGACACCACTATTGTATCACTACAGCACGTACTTTCTGCTCTGACGTTGGGTAAGTAGGAAAGTAAAAGCTGATGTAACGTGTTGTCTGTGCTGCAATCAGCCCACTCGAGCCAATCAATGCCTGCTTGTCAGCCTGCCTGCCACCCAGATGGAGCCCCCTGTCCTAAGCCCCTGCTTGTTTAAGAAAACCCTGTCCTGGAAGTCGGTTTTGCAAACCAATGCTTCCCCTGGAAATGACCAATTAGGGCGTAATATGGACCTGGTTTCCTCCGTGCCAGTTTGGATTGGTGTGCTGGCGCTATAATGTGATATGATCTGAAAGATACGTGGATGGAAGTGGTTTAGAGTAGCATGAAATGGCTCCCCTGCCCTGGCTCCCTCCCTCCCCTCTCGCTCCCCCTCTCCACCCTCCAGGAGTAAATTGGAGTACATAATTACTGCAATACCATGTGAGCCTAATTGATTACTGCTCCCCTTTGGCCATTGGCAGCAGATTGTGTGTCTGAACAAATCTTTAGAGACCACATATCTAGCTTAGTCGTTTAGTCTGATCTGCTGGGGATGTAATTTCAGTCTGTGTGTTTCTTTTTCAAGAACATCCTTTCTTCAGTTCAGCTATGATGCAACGATTTTTTTTCACCCCAAAATAAAAGTTCAGGTCATTTAAAATTCAACTGTAATTTTTCAACAAACAAACCATAAAGTACAAGAAATTGAGTTGCATCTTTACAAAGACTTTCTGAGGGTCTTTCTGTGACAAATTGGCATTCTGGAAACATTAATAGCTCACTAGTGTCAGCTAGTGTCAAGATGCAAACGTCTGCAAATGTCTGCCTTGTCCAGCGTCCATGTGCACACGGGGGGCTTAGGTGGAACATGTCAGGCATCTGCTCAGGCAGCTGATCCCTCAGAGCCCCGTGGCCTCCGGGCCCCCAAGTCTCGGCCTTGAGCCCAGCACCGGGGAAATCAGGCTGGTGGTGAAGGCAATGAGGTGGATCTCCACCCGCCATCTCCCTTACACTTACATACACACTCGTGACACGCACGCCGACGCATGCATGATTTCACACACGCTCAAGTCTGTGCATGGCGGATACGCTTTGGCCACGTCACAGACCTGTGCCTTAACTTTTTAATGTGTGTGTGTGTGTGTGTGTGTGTAAAGACATGAGAGGTGCAGGTTTTTATCTTCCCAGAAGGAATTATAACAAAGACTGTTTTGATGGATCGCTGCAGCTTCCTGTTACCGGAGAGTAGAATTTGTAGCCTTAAACACTGACAGTGTTACCATGACGATGACATCATCGGCCCTCTGTTCTCATTCCTGAGGAGGTAAAAAAAAGAAACAAAAAGAGCTGTACTTTGTGACGCTCATCAGCCCAGCTGCAGTCATTACCTCCTCCATCCCCAGAAGAACTTTACAACAAGCTAGTTTAGCTGAAATCAGCTATTCTGCAGCATGTCCTTCACAGTTCATCCCTGGTGATGAGCTTTGCTCCAGTTGTTGCATCTGAGCTCTCATCCTCACTCTTTCACTGATTGCCCTCATTAGCTGTGTTTATCTATTCAAACTCAACCCGCGCTGAAACATCCAAACTGTTTGTCCCATGTCAGTTGAAGAACTGACACTGAAACATCTCCTACCACTTTCCGCGACCACAAACTCTGTTTACAAGAGTTGATCCGTACAAACTCAGCGTTTTATTGTCCATCACTCGCAGACTCCCAGCAACAGCAAACAGTCCGAGCTGCTGCTGCCGCTGTCTTCACACCCTGATTGAGTTTCCATTTGAAGCTAGATCCAAGCCTCCTAATGTCCTTTAAATGTGTTTTCCTAAACACAGCGGCAGTCGTCCTCACACTGGAGCAACTTAGAACAGCAGTCGTCAGGAGCTGGAGGAGTACAAATCGGTCTAAGACACTGGGGGGTGGGGGGGTGGGGCGGATGATGCTTAGGTCAGACTGAGTTGGCTAAACCGTAGATCAGTGCTAAATCTTGTAAAACAATGTCATGTAGGTGGAGAGGGAACAGTACACTGGCACAGAGGACACAGATTAACTGACACCGAGGGGGAACTCACTTACCTGAACATGAAAAAAGTAAAAAAAACAAAAACCAAAAAAACACTAGGTGGAAATAAAACTCTGGTTTAATGTGACAAATGACACAATAATTGTCACACAGTCACACAGACGGATGACAAGGCACTGGTGACAAAAAAAAAAAAAACGTCCCTCGCTGAACTTTCAGCGTAGATACATGGGATGACGCGGTAGGAGACAGACATGGTTTTGTATCTGGTCATGGAAAAGTCCCTCTTGTCTGCAGCTCATTGGCTTGATGATGGAGTGATTTTAAATAACTTCCTTATTTTTCTGGAAGTCATCATCTTGTCCTGGGTGCTTGTAGAAGTTCAGACAACAGGGACACCACAAAATTCATATAGTTTAACATCACTATCAGTGGAGACCATTATAAAGATGCAATATCATTTTTCGCCACTTGGTGGAAGTGTTGCAGCAGCCTGTTTTCTCGCCACTTGTCCCCTTTCCTTCTTAACCTTGAGGGGGAGTTGACAGTGATTGTCCTCTCTGGCTGTGCGGCCCAGGGCAACGTGCCTGTGAGAAGAGGGTGTTGGGATTAAAAGCTCTCCCCTGACAAACCAGGCCAAAGGAGCAGTGAACACAGGACGACCAAAGATTTGTCTCCTTTATTCTAGTTTTTTTTCTTTTGTGTCTAATTGGATTTTGTGTGACAGTTACGGGATTAGAGGTTTGAAAGAATTTTTAAATGGGAAATAGAGCGCGTTTGTTGGCACCGAGTACAAATGACCCATATAGGCAATTAGCGTAGCCTCCTAAGTTCCAGACAGAAAGGATGGTTACAAGACCCAACCTCGCCTGTAATCACAGTCTTGGCCCAGTTACGGAAGCTGGATGGAAGTGGACCCAAAAGACAACCTACCATAGTTGATGACAGAGAGCCAGACAAACAATATTTGAACATTTGTGTGAGAGACTTTGGTGTGGTAGCAATTTCAGTCGTAAGATGTTACAGAGCTCAAATCATTGATAGAAAAGTGCCCCGTGGCCAGCGGCTCCATCCGTACATCACTGAATTTCTGCATGGTTCTCGATAGCCGGATTTAGTGTTGCAGAGGGTGCTGTCTCTCCTTCTGAGTCACTTTTACAGGGATATTAAACCCGTGACCAGGAAGTCTGGTTAATCAAGTTCATGTCCGTGTGCAAAATGTCATCCTCATCATTTTTAAATGTGAATACTTTATAAGCCCTTGTTGTGTCTGATGAAATGATTGGACTTCAGGTCGAGAACACTTTTGTGAAGGATTAACTCTGACCAGCAGGAGGAATCTCTGCTGCAGTCTTGTGAACCACTCGGAGGAGTTTGTTGTCAAATGGGGCCGATATGTGATTCCCTCTATGCAAAGGTGGGAAAGGTGGGAATTAAAATGGGAGGATTGAGGGACCTGCATAGGTTCACATATACAGTGCTGGCAGGATTTTTTTAAAGAAACAAACAAAAACAGAACAAGACAAAACAAGAAAATGAAAAACAAAACAAGAACAAAACAGGCCACCAACCTCAGGTTGACGTCGGACAGTGAAGGAGACCATGGGTCTGAGTCAGGAGCTGCAGGAGAATCGACAACAAATGATTCTCACCAGGATGAAGAGGACAGACGACGGCTCAGAATCAGGCACAGGCTGGGAGGTGGAAATGACTGAGAGCTTGCACTGTGAAGACTCTTTCATCAACTGTTTCACAAGCTGGAAAATGAACTCACTGACTCCCATGGGAAGGCCCTGGTCAGACCCTCTGCACAGCCCCACAGGCCCACACAGCCGGGCTGAAGGGCAGCAGGCCCGGGCACAGGCTGGACGGTTGTCAGCACAGACTGGGAGTCGCAAAGCAGGTTGAAAAGGCGACGGCTGCACTCTCACCTTGGAGGAATCATTGGTTGACAACAATATTCAGTCCCTCCTCCAGCCAGGTCAATAGTTAAGAAATAAAGGATGTGAGAGGGGAATAGACTTACGTGCAAGAGAGGAGTTCACAATAATACATGTTAATGAGTTAAAACAAGAAGGCCAAACAATCCAATAAACATCAGGAAGTAGGCAAACTCCAAAAAATACAAAGAGCTGAGAACCAATATCAACAAGGAGACGGCAAAGGCACAATTCAAAATATACCACTGGAAAACTTGGAACACGGGGAATCTAATTGTGTTAAAACAAAGCCTGACTAAACAGAGATTTCATGACAATCACGCAACTTTGGAGGGAAAAGTAGACTGTAAAAACTACATGTACACATCAGGGCCGGGCAGAACTCAGAGAAGTGTCATCAGACAGTACATCCTGTCCAGTCTGTGCAGGATCAGTACAGGATCCTTAAAAAGACCAATTTGATTTGATTACTGCATCTGTCAAGTCGATTTCTGTGTGTTGAACCGGTGGTACAGTTCTGGTAAAGATCCAGCTCAAGTACAGTAGAAACCTAACAATGAACCCACATCCAGATGCTGAGTGTTATGAAAGAACTGCTGTGAATTGATGCAAAAACCCAGTTGAAGGCTGAGAGCTTGAACTAACTTTGCTTACATTTATGTATAATCAATTAAAAGTATAAAAACAACAGATGCTGCTGATTCAGAGGGCTGTGACTCTTTGGTACCAAGCTCAGTGCTTGTTTTCATGATCTGAAACGACCATGAATGACAACATCCAGAATCAGAAACATGTCCACTGATAAAATCTGTTCCTTTTCCATTTTAAAAAAACAACAACAACAACAACAACAAAAGCTCATTTCTTCAAGAAATGTGTGTCCACACAAACCACAGGAAAGGCTTTAGCAGATATGCCGTAGTAATACTGAATACAGAAAATACAGAGAATAAAAGATGGAGCATGGACATAAAACTGTATGTGATGTAAACAAACACACACGGAAGAAGATGGTGGAGAATCGAGCCCTATGTACCTACTGTACCTGCTGCTGAATGTGGGAGCAGAGGAGCAGAAGATCACATCCGGTAGCTTCTGCAGCATCAACGCCGCAATCCACCATTGTCCACCAGACGTATAGGTTGTAAACACGGAACCCCAAGGTTGGTTGTGGGAGTCTGTTTAAAAACTGACTGTGGTCAGGCTCCAGGATGCTGGGTGAAGTGTCCATAGGGTACACATACAGGGTACACTTGTCTCTGTGGGCGTGACCCAAGGAGCAAATGTCAGTCGGGTTCGTTTTGAGTTAGTTTCCTGCTGGGAGAAAAAGGAAAATCATCATTAGAAATCATCAAAACAAGTTTGAAACAGGACTGTTTTTAGACCAGACTCTTCTGCAGGGCATCATCACTCCACTTCCTGTAAAAATGACAGCTGAAACAGGGGACGAGGATGAACAGGAAACCATGTACCTGCTGTGTTTCTCCAGTCAGGTACATCTGCCCAGCACATGTCTGCTCTGGAGTGTCAGGGTCTCTCTTTGGGGAGAGGAGGGACTCTCCCCAAAGGATCTGGCCTCCATTATATCTCAGTGAAGGACTCTGAGGTCTTCACGAGGATCCTAGGACCCGTTAAACCCACTCAATTCTGGGTTGTGCTGAAACATACGAAAGCTCCAGGGCCTCTGAATGGTTTACCAGCTGGACTGTTTATGGTTATGGGTTTTTCACACACAGGCAGAGAATACAAATCCTTTTTATAGCCGATAGTCTGGATTATAGCAGAGGTGTTTAATTTCTATTGTATTCCTTTGTTTTATTTAAAGTCGCGGTGTTTATGTTCCAACAAACATGAAGTGTGTTTTCAGTGTGGTTCGCTAGTTAGTGGAAGACACAGTTTATTTGGAGAGGGTGAAATTCAATTTCAACCAATTGGGAAAGTAAAAATATTGTGGACATGTGTGTAACAATGCAAATAAAAACAATTCATTTTTGTATTTTCTTCTCTTTCCTACAATCATTCCTGATGACATGTCAGTTTGAGTGTATTTACACTGGACACGTTTCAATGAGACGGTCATCTGTGTGTTTGCACCTTGTGTCTATGTGTTTATTCGTGTGCGGTTTCTCTTTTTTTTCGTTGATGTGTGAGTGAATGCCATTGTGTGTTCATCATTTGTGCCAGGACTGAGACATCAGCAGCGATGCCGTGCCTGTGCCCCTTTGGCTCTGACTCATTGTTTAAGGAGCTCGTGCCAAACGTCTGAGAATATAATGTTGACATTCCCCTCGGAGCCGAGGCCTGCCGAGCTAACACCTTCTGAACAGAGCCGATCCAGCCCCTGGCATCTCCCACAATGTCAAGAGATTGAACTCAGCTATTTCCACGGCAGCCGCTCAGGAACAGGACTGAGAAAAACAGAGATAGACATAGGCAAAAAAAAAACCCAATGAATTCCCAGGCAAGATGAGGCATACAATCCCTCCAGCCTGAGTTGGTTTAACCACAGCATCCCGTTGGATGAGCCTTCCACTGCACCATCCCCAGGAGAATCCCACATCTGATGCCTGACATCCAGACATCTTGTGCACTGTGGGGACAGGCGGTCGCTCTGAGCAGTTGTTTTTCCAGTACACAATCCCAGCCTCAGAGTTCTGTCCCACCGTCGTCATCTACTGTCCATAGCCGCAACGGAACCACATCGCTCCCTGGCTGAATGTGAACGTGGACAATCTTTGGAGGCCCAGCCCCTCGTTAAAGTCACAGCCTCTCGTGACATATGGACATCACGACCTTCTGATCCTCCGAGGGCTTCACTGCAGTTTGACGCCATCAATCACTCTTTCCTTCAGTAACACTGCCCTCTCCTGGCTGAGATGATATCATTCATACTCATTTATTAACATGAACTCTTCCGTCCTGTAGTGTATCTGGACCAGCTGAACTAATGAAATGATGAATATCTTCAGATTAACTGTAAATTGTAAATTCATCTGAACAAATCATACAAGATTGTGTTTTGTTACAAAGAAACAAATGAGGAAATACTATGATTTAATTTGTGTCATTTTTTGTGACACCTCGGTATCTTTTATATACTAAAATGTACTTGTTGTTTTTCAAGTTACAGTTGTGGGTTGAGCAACGGATATTGTGAATGATAATGCAAAACAATTGTTTCATTCATAAAAATATTCAGAAATATTGAGGATATTGAAATCAAATCATCAGATGTGTCCTGCCTTTAACAAAATGAACTTATTGTATCTGTTGTGCCACCGATAACAAACAAGCATGTACACACACACACACACACACACACACACACACACACACACACACACACACACACACACACACACACACACACACACACACACACACACCCCCCACACACACACACACACACACACACACAC
>CAAKHB010005537.1:0-10764 GCA_901007665.1 Aeoliscus strigatus | reverse complement strand
ACTTACATGGAGTCAGAACGATCAGATGCTTCAGAAAATTGTTTACAAAAAAAAATCAGTGCTACTCACATTACTGACGGAGCAGAGATCCACAAACTGGCGGATTTTGTCCTTCACAAAGTGTTCGTAGAACACGCTGAAGAAAATCACCTGTGGACTCAGCGGTCAGTTCAACGCGTTTGTGCGGCGTCGTCACATACGTCTCTTTTCTTTTCGTCACCGAGGTCAAACTACCTGCAGGAGTCCGATGCCGAGCCAGAGTGCGGCTGCCAGGCCGTAGCGCAGCGTCAGGCTGTAGGAAGGCGTGTAGGCCTGCGGGGGGCGCTGCAGAGTCGGCCAGGGGTCCCGCAGGGCGAGATTGGAGAAACCCAGCACCTGAGCGACGCAGAGAGAGCCGAGTCAGCAGCTGCGGCGGGCGACCAAGACGTCAGCAGAGGCGTCGGATGAAAAGCGGGACGTACTTCGAGGAAGAAGAGGACCGCCACGACCTGAAAGGTGGGGTTGACCTTACGGACGGTTTGGATCTTGTTCCACTCCTTCGCCACGAAGTAAGTCCTCCAGATGCTGATGGCAGACGGGTCCCGCTTCACCTCCCCGCTCGCTGACAGCAGGTGGACACATGACAACAGCAGCATGGGGTGAACACATCCAACACACCCACATGATGAGGTGGTGAATGTGTGTGTGTGTGTCTTACCTTATCCTATCTTTTCTTAGTTTCCTGAACTTCTTATGGTGTCATATCTTTTTCATATTACTGTGTCTTACCTTATCTATCGTATCTTACCGTACCTCATTGTATATTTTTGTATGTTACCAAATCGTATCTCACTGTATCGTACAGTATCATACCGTAACTTAGTGTATCTTCTCAAATCTTATTTTATCTTATTGTATCTTATCGTATCTTATTGTTTCTCATTGTATCTTATTGTAACTTACTGTTTCTTATCGTTTCTTATTGTATCTTATTGTATCTTCCCATCCTTTTGTGTCATATCTAACCTTATCTTACCTTGCACAGTTCTGCCTGCTTTACTTCTTGGCCTTTCCCAGTCGATGAAAAAAACATTGACAGACAGCTGATGGATCAGCTTGTGGAGAAACTGCACGGCCTGGACAGACACACACAAAATCCGGTGAAAACACAACTTCAGTCTATCAGACTGAGTAAGTTCTCTTCTTTGTCCTCTGCTGTGTCGTATCAATCCCACCTTGAGCGCGAAGGCGCAGCCCACGTACGTGACAAACTGCTCCTCCTGAACAGGCAGCGGTAACAGCACCGACACAAACTGCTGCGACTGCGCTCACACACACAGAGACAAGTCAGTCGCACACACCACGTCATCACCATCACGTTTGTTTGTCCAGCTGAGGAGCGAGAAAAAACAAAAACAAAACAACAACCTACCTTTAACGTCTAACGCATGCAGACAGAAAAAGGAACAGTTCATGCAAAAAGGAATCAAACGAAATAAACGGACGGAAGGTAAAAGAGGCTGGAGCCAGCAGAGGGAAAGGTCGTTCACCTTGTAAAAGATGAGCCAGTAAAGTCCAGTTCCCACGGTGACGGTGAAGAAGACGTTGGCCAGATCGCCAGCGTAGAACAGCAGAAACTTCAGGAGCGTCTGCAGCAGAAGGAGACGGGGGGGTTTGGGGTTTGAGCGTCACACCAGCAGGTTCGTTCAGGGTCACCTTCAGGTCAATGAGCGGCTCGGCGATCCTCCTCTTCCAGCTGACGGTCTTCAGCAGCGACCAGAGCACAGCCAGTCCGCCCATCACACCCAGAGCAGTCTGCACACACGCACACACACACACACACACACACACACACACACACACACAGGCGCGCGCGTCTCAGCGCCGTCCGCCGGCCTTCTGGACCGTCTCAGAGGCTACATGTGTGGCAAACTCACATCTCTCCTCATGCGAGCCTCGCTCTGATCCATCTCGTACTCCACAGCAAACGTCGTCTGGGGGCAGATGAAGCAGTTCAACGTGTCACACAAAGATTATTCAAAAGTTTGTCACGGTTTGGCGTTGGAGTTTGGCGATTGAGGCCACGTCCGCACATAGTTTCTAAAAACGTCCACATGGAAACGCCGCCGCGAAAATCCAGTGAATCTGCTCCAGTGCATCCTCCAGGCCTGCAGGTGGCGCTGTAACGCTGCCACCGACATCCGCCATCGCAGAGAAGAAAACACAGGGGATGATCTGATGATTCTATGTGTATAAGTGCAGTCATGTTCACTTTCTGTTATTCATTTATGATCTACTTTGATCTTACTTGTATTGTGTTCTTCCTTTTTGTCGTGTTTGTGTGCAGCACTCTGGAAACCTCGCGTTGTTCAAATTGTGCTATCGAACGGGGGAAAATGTCATTTTAAAATGACCGTTACTCACAGATACGGTCTGTGTGTCCACGTCCGTGACGGGCAGATCTCTGTACGCCACCGTCAGCAGAGGGGGGAACACCTGCCCCTCCCGGGTACGTGGAACCAACTGGAACCTGCCGCGTTGTCGAGAACACGGCATTACAGCTCAGCCGGCATGAGACATAAAAGTCTCTCACACGCACACACACACACACACACACCTTATCTTCACACTGCTGGCCACACGGATGACTTTAGGACGGGAGCTCACGCTTTTCTCTCGTCCGCTCAGTGTGTCGACGAGGAACATCCGTCGAGACAGGTACCAGTTCTTCATGGTCTCTGCACACGCATGGAGCACGTCACAACGTCACACACATACACACACAATCGGTCCAGACTTTATCCCATAGCGCTTTTCACATGTGCAAATACATGATATAATGAAATAAAAGTGAAATGTCGTTGGGACAAACACACACACTCTTAACTCCCACCTTGGTTGATGAAGCGACCGTTGTACTGCTGGTTGTAGACCAGCGTGGGGACAGGAAGGAGTTTCCTGCTCTCTCCACCCCCGAGGTCCATGAACACGTCAAAAAACAGCGGCTCTGGGTACGTACGCACCAACTCTGCAACGGAGAGATCGCACTGCACACACACACACACACACACACACACGTGCAGCCTGTTACTCAGCCAGCAGCCGAAAGACCTCGATGAGCGACAATGTACGTACACTTTCTTTGTACGTGGTTCCAAAGCTGAACGCGGCCGACTGTTTGATGGTTGTTTCCGGACAAAGCTGACAAGAAGAACAACAACAATTTGTAGCCTTCTTCATTTCCGTATTTGACATACGTCAGATTCCAACTAGCTCCAAAGCCCTGAAACAACCATTATGACTTCAGTTCTGTCTCAGTCTCACCTGGAGGTTCCTTCCGCCGACTTTTTCCCACCGGAGGAACTCTCCCCTGACGTTATAGACGGCAGCAATCAGCTTTATATCGGTGGTCTGTCAAACAACAAAACAATAAACAGCACATTGAAGTCACCATGTCCTGTTTCATGTACGGGCTGTAGGTTGTCGTCACTTTGACCGAAACGCTTCTTTTACTTTGTTGTTCCCTCTGAACGTGAACCCAACTGGGACCGGATCGGTCTGAAGCACCCGACTAGCCAGTCCTGGCTCGTCCCCGTAGTAGAGCCATGGTAGATTAGCTCTCCTGGGGACCAAAAAAACAACAAAAAGACAACAAGTTCTTGTCAAGTCTGGCTGCAGCCGAGGCACATTGAGTCAGTAACTACGTTTCCATCGACAAGAGACTGAATCACTGGGAAAGGAACAGAGACGGAGCAGGACCCGATCTGATGCTACGTGTTACCAGTCTGTCATTGTTTTATTACGTGTTTTTAGTCTGTTTTACTACGTGTTACCAGTCTGTCATTGTTTTATTACGTGTTTTTAGTCTGTTTTACTACGTGTTACCAGTCTGTCATTGTTTTATTACGTGTTTTGCAGACCCATGCAGCATTATTGTCCACAACAACGCGGGCTGAGTACCAGTAGGAGATGTCCTGAGTTGAGCTGAAAGCCGCTCTGGTTCTGAAGATGGTGTTGAAGAGCCCACAGGCGTCCGTGCTCACGCCACCGAAGGAGTGCATGTTCATCACACACATGTTCCCCAGAGCCTGGCACGCCGTCAGGTTGGAGAAGACCTGTGGACACACACACACACACACACACAGACACACAAACACACACACACAAAATGGAGACCAGAAAACGGATTCAGGCGTCAGTATCAATCTCACAGCAACGCACGCACTGTGCACGTGTGGCTTTAATTCACACACACACACACACACACATTTGTAGTGCAAATACACTGAGGTGTTTAAGTGTTGAAAATAGAAAAAGGTTTCTTTACAAGGCACGCTGCTGACGAGGAGTACAGGTTACTGACGAACCAGGCCGACAGCAAACTGAACTTCTGTGAGGGAAAATCAGACAGAATGAATTTTAACACAAATCTTACACGTTCCAAAAAAAATAAATCAAAAAGAGAAGAAAGTCACAAAACACAATATAAAATGTCACACTGAAATGAGAGAAGTGAGAGCGAGAGAAAGAAAATATGAATTTCAACAAAACAAAAGTAACAAAATAAAAATCATATAAAATATAATAAATTATATATATTCAAAATTATATTCAATAAAAAGATGAAGAGAGGGCAAGAGAGACTCACCAGTTGACCAAAGTTGACACTTGGATTCACATTGGTGGTCAAGGAGCCCGGGGGGAAACACAATCCTCCTGCCTGGAATGAAATCACATGTCCTGATGATTCTGTTTTATATGAAATGTCTGAGCATGCGTGTGTGTGTGTGTGTGTGTGTACGCGCGTCTGTATATGAACTCACCTGGAGATGAGGAGCGTTACACACACAGGCGGTTTGAGTGAAGGAGGCCGGACACCTCTCACACCTGAAACACACAGATGACGGTAGGAACACATGTGTCTGATGCAGCTGGTTGCTACGGTAACATGTCAGGGGTCGTGGCACCTGTCTCCTCTGCTGTTTGGTATCGACAATGAACTCGTGTTTCCGTTACAGGCTTCACACCTGGCCTCCTCTAACAGGGTTCCATGAACGTCTCTCTCCACTAGAAGAATCAGACACAAACAGAAATGTTCTGTTCTTTTTGATCTCCAGCACCACCGCGTTGCCCGTTATATTCTTTTTAAATTTTATAAATTCTAGGTATAATTGAAACCTTGTAAATAATGTCTGTTTTGTTTTTTTACTTTATTTGCTATTATTATTATCATATTATTGTGTTTGAGGGAAAGCAGCACTTATGTATAATCACAATAAAAGATTAATGTTTCTTCTTTGCTGCGTTGAAGTGGAACACACTCAAGATTCAAGACTTGTGGAAACGTCTGAATCAGTCTAATCTCTGGTGACTCACCGATGACGTGGCCTGTTGGGCACCTGCACGTCCCCTCATCACTGAGACTGCCTGGGCAGCGAATACACCCAAAGCCATCTTTGGTCACTGCCTACACACACACACACACACACACAGGGGATCTAAGCATGAACCATGTGAGAAGAACGTACTGTGTCTGACTGTGACTTACTGGTTTGTTGGCGGGACAGGGCTGACATACTATGGAGGTGTTGGAAGTGGTGAGAGCTTGGTGTCCTGCCTTGCAAACGCAATTCAGTCCTGAAAAAGAAGTGTGGTCATGGTCGGCGAGCACATCTCATGTTATATAACGGTACACGGAAATGGTGAATTTACTCTGAAAATATGAGCAAATACGACTTTGTTGAAATCCTCTGCCCCCTTCACTTCACAAGGAAAATACTTTTTCTGGCAGGCAAATGCAACAGTTTGTTACTCACAATGGTAGATGTGCTGTTTGTGACTGAGCCGAATCTTCTGAACGGCTCTTTTAAATGAACGAGAACCGAGTCGCAGTGAGTCATTGTTTTTATATGCGGATTGTGCACGCTGCCTTCATATGACAACGTGTGCCCTGTGAGTCGAAAAGTAGTTCAGGTGAACACATCGGGTAGGACAGTTCAGCATTTACATTTATATCATGTCCCTATAGTTAGATGTGTGTATTGTTTGGAAAAAAAACAAAAACATTTAAGTGTTCACTATCCAAAATGTTCTGGAATGAAATTTGCACAGGTTTATTTCTAGTTTTGTTTATATTTTTCCTTTACACAAACAAACCAATAATCATTTTTAAGTTAAATTCGTAACAACAGACTGGTGCTCCTCAAGATCTGACTCAATGAGAGCCGTAAGACCATCTCTAATCCCAGTGTCACTGAGAACCACATTTCCCTCCAAGTTAAAATGCATCACAGATGAAACACGGTTATGTTTCTGATTTTTAAATTGTCTGTTCTCTGGTGAGGCGGAACCAATGCGCGGCACGGGGTTTCTGCCGGAACATAAAAAGAGACACACACAGTGACCAGACAGAGCTGCACAACCCTATGAGTAAACAAACACCCCCGACCTGAGGAGACACTACAATAAACCTAAAACACAGCAGAGGTCTGCGGCTGGAGCAGCACACAGTTAGCTGAGCTAAGCTAACGTTAGCTCGTTGTGGATTCTCGGAGTCGGACGCGATCGAACGACTCCCCTTTGTTGTATGTGAATTTAAAATTAAATGTGTTAAAAAAAAACCAAACATGTCTGTGTGCAGTTCATGTCTGACCTGTTGTGCTCCGCTGTTGGTGTGAACCACATTTCACACACGACAAGCTGGAGATGTCGAAGAACTCATCCGTTTCACAGTCCGAAGGAGCCTTGAACGGGATTATAAACTGCTGGCCGAGACAAATGTCTGTGTACACAAAAAGAAAAACTATTAGCGGCATGGCGTGTGTTTCCTGAGGGAACCCCAAAGGATGAGGAAAGTGGGCTCTATCTGCTGGGGTTGGCCGCCTGATCCATGCTGAGAACTCGGAGACCGTTACCAAGGAGCCGCTCCAAAGCTTGCCCGGACAGTCACGTGACTGATGACGTAGTCACAGTGATGCCACATGGGAAACGTAGGCGTATAGTACTGGAGAGAAAATCTTATTTTGTATTTGTCGTATTGTGTTAGAAATTATCGTACACCTATCAGAACTGAAATAACAATAGTGATGTGTCCTTCCTTCCTTCTGTGTTGTCGAAGCATCGAAGGTTTTGTCGACTAATTCAGGACGATTATGTTAAACTTTAAAATTTATTGATATTTGTCATAAACTCAGAAATGTTGTGATTTCAACCCAATAGTATTGTCCTAGGGTCATTTAATCTGAAATTGAAAGTGAAAATTGAAAAAAAATGTAATTCAATGATCATCATAACATGCCTTTGTCACTTTTAGTCAAATAGAAATAGAAAAAAATACAAACCTTGTTACACAAATCATGACCTCTGAGCTCTGTTTTTTTCTTTTTCTTCTTCATTTTCTTTTTTTTAATTCTATGGTAAAACAAAAAAAACCCATTTGTATCCTGTGGTGTAATACTGGTTCTTTGCTTCACAAACATGAGCTGCTTGGTGACAAACTTATGGCAACCTCAGGCAATTACTGATGACGTCCACAAGGTGGCAGCATAAGACAGGAAGTAAAAAAATATATCTATTTCATTTGGAAACCTATTAGGAAACAAACACATTCTCCAGACAGGGTTAGCCTTTAAATAACTACAAATTCACTAGTTAGTAACACTACAGACACCCTCCCTCCCTTGGTTTTGCACAGACATGACAATAAATCAATCAAAGTGCTGAGATGCGCAAAACTATACAAGCAGTGTGAGATGCGGGCCGGTTAACGAACACAGTAGCTTAAAGGCTGTACATGTGACATGACAAGTCACTGAGAGGTATTTCAGGCATGAGACAGTTCCTGTTCAAAAATGAAGACTCTCCTTGGATGAGAGGTGAAACATCAGAAGTATCAACAAGTTTTTCATGTGGCGCGGCGCTTCCCTTTGCCGTTCCATCACTTCCTCTGCATCAAGAAATAACTTGTGTTGTTGAAGTGCAAGACTTCTGTCCTCTCTGTCGCCAACTGTTCTTCATTTTTATCCTCCCCGTCGACATCTCTGCTGCCCGGGGGGGCAAAGGTCAACACAGCCTGAGCCTGTGAAGCTTGTGGTGGAGCAGAGGGTGCCGACTGAGACGAGCCTCCACACTCAGTGATGAAACTGAGACTGTGCAGTTTCGATATAAATCTGTCCCTGTCTCTGAAATGACAGAAATGCAGAAGTTGGTGCGCTGATGCAAGTCGTTTGCGGACGTGTGAAATCATTAATTCAGCGGTCAAGTCAGGTAGCAAATACGGAAAGTTTCTGTTGACTGTCGGAGTTTCTCTCAGAGACACAAAAGCACGTTTAAATGTCAAAACATCTCAGTACCTGAACACGTAAGCAGCCAAAATCACTGACAAGATGGCAAAAGCACCAAAGATCCACAGGATGGAGTAAGACACCTCCAGAGTCTGGACGGCTTCAGGAGCTGTGACAGGGAGAGAGAGAGAGAGAGAGGTTGGGTGTGACTCAAGCGTCTCCGGTGCACTGAGCCATGTTTCCTGTTTGGTCGAAGCAGTGGGGTTCTCCCCTCGTACCGTCGGACGTGTCGTTCTCCGCGCCAGAACCTTCGTAGCTGGGAAACTGTAAGATAGCAAAGACAAAGATGAGAGTCAGGGTGAGGCGACGGGGCGTCGTCGTGGTTGTTTACGGACACACGGGAGTGCGACGGTCCCGCGACGGTCCCGCGGAGGCTGCAGCGCCGATAGTTGACACCAGGACAGAAGCAGTTGTTGAGTGGTAAATCAAAGTGATTTCACGCTGAGACACTCACCACTGTGGTGACTAGATCCACTCCTGAATCTGTAACAGAGCAGTCCCACATGCATGGTGTTAATTTCTACATTATAATCATTGCATCATTTCTACATTACATTTCTTCTGTATTCATGTGGAAATATATATATTTTTTTGTTATTATTGAAAAAAGTGCAAATATGCTTCAATGGTAGTTTCTATGGTCTTCTATGTGATGCTGACGTTTATCAGGTTTTTTTTTTTCAGGTTTCAGGTTCATTTTCGAATCGTACTCACTCATGTTTTCATTTGAATTTAACAGTTGAAGCCGACAGCTCTGTATCACACAATCCGACAACGTTTTGGAGACTGACCTGATTTTATAGAAACACACCATCGCAGGGAGGGAGTCGTGGAGGAGATGTGTGTGTGATGTAAACAAACATACGAACAAGATGTTGTCGGAATGTGAACGTGTGAACGTTTGTGTGGACGGACGGAAAGACACGTCACATTCACCGCGGTGAGACGCCATTGTTGTTGTTGTTGTTAGCCAGTTAGCATGAGGCTAAGGAGCGGTGGAGCTATGACGTCATCATGTAGGTTGGACACACGTGTTGTCCCCACACTGATTCAACAATGAATGTATTCAGGCTCCATGACGACCAAAAACTACTGATTCACCTGAACTCGTCTCCATGGAGACGTGGCATTAGTTTGTCATGACTACTTTTGTGTGTGTGTGTGTGTGTGTGTGTGTGTGTGTGTGTTTGCAGAAATCTGTACCGTCAAACGAGGTCGGATCAGAAACGAAATCACTCCGTGTTTGTATCTACCTGTCCAACTGCTGGCATGGACGGGTTTACTCCAGGTACTCCAGTGACCATCAAATTCATCTTTAGCTCTGAGCTCGACGGCGTACTCGACACCGGGCATCGCGTCCATGATGGTGTAGGATTGTTTTCTGTTGATGCTCACGGTCTAAACGGACAGAAAATGAACACATTTCTGCAACAAAAACCATGAACGAACTAGAAAACTCCGACCCCATGACCTTTCATTCCAATCCTTAATAAAGGGGGAAAAAAAACAGAACCTCCGTGGTGGTTTTATTGTTTCAGGTTCAACGCACCCACCGTCCCTCACCTGTCCGTGAGAACTCAGTGAGGAGGGCTGGTATCTGACTTCATAGACCAGCTCGTAAAATCTGTCTCGAGACTTCCAAGAAGTTGGGAAACCCCATGTGACGTCCAGCTTTGTGTCGTGTCCTTCCTCTTGTTGGACGGACACCGCTGATGGAGGGTCCGGCCTCACTGGGGGAGGGAGGGAGGAGGAGAGCTTAAGGAGTTTAAAACAAACAAACAAACCAAACCAGAACATGGGCAGAAACGTGTCCGCTTACGTATGTTCAGAGGGAGAAAGGACTCGACGGCACTGGTGGCACTGCCTGCAACGTTGGTGACGCACATGAAGGCCATGTGAGGTGTCCTCAGCTCGTCGTCGCTGTGGTCCAGAGCGCACCAGCAGCGGGCCGTCGGAGACGAGTACGAGCACCGGTGACGACGGAACGCGTCTGTCGGGCTGAGAGACGGAGCAGGCGGGGAGGAAAAGAGACGGAACGTTGCTTTTCTGTTGCCATGACAACATCATCGACATCTGTCGCGTTGTTCTTCTATCTGCAGTGTGTGTGTTTTAACACACACACATCCGCTTTGTAGTACATGTTTTGTTTTTTTTTAACTTTCATATATTTTACATTCGTTCAAACATAAACTCAAATTTTCAATCCTTTTTTTTTTTTTTTTTCTAATTTTGATAAATCCGGTCCAATCCGAATAATCCAGTACGTCACATTTGAGATTTATGGTATTTAAACTGCATAATTAGTACTGTAACATGTTCAGATACACGTGCCGTGATGTGAACAGGCGGTCGGACACCGCCGGTGGTTGGAGCTCCAGACGTTTCAGCTGGTCGGACGTTGACCTCCGTACCTTTTCCTGAGCAACAGGTAACAGTCAGGACG
>CAAKHB010005535.1:24918-35573 GCA_901007665.1 Aeoliscus strigatus | reverse complement strand
TAAAAAAATAGAATTTACCCAAGAATTTAAAATCTAAAAAGATTTAAAAAGAACGCATTTTAAATGTAAATATCATCGACGATCAGGTCCATTTAATCGTGGCAGCCTAAATCGTGATCACGACTAAAATTTGATTAAATGTGTCTCCCTACTTTAAAGTCAGAAGTACGAAATACACTGTGGTAAGTCGATGCCCTGCGACATTCCAATGGAGGGTGAGATGTTCTAGCTGCTGTGTGTCATGGGTGGAGGCATCCACCACCAACATTGATCCTTACAGGTTGTCATCAACCGTTTCTTCCATTGGTGGATGTGCAGAGGGGATTCCCACAGACAGGGGCACAGAAAATGGTTGCGTGGAAGAGATGCAGATGGTTTTGCGAAGAAATATCCCAGGAAAGTTTATTTTATGGAACAAGCATAGCTAAGCAGTTGCATTGAAGGATGGTCGGGTACCCGCCGCAGGCAGTCGAAAAACCATAAGAATGATGGGAAATTCACAGGAGACATTTTGGACAAACATAGGTCATTTATTCTAATTCCACATAGATTCTTTGTGTAACACTGAGATCAGATCCAGTGAGAACCACAGACATTTCTGAGGCTTACATTCATACTGATGAATCTTTTCAGATGATTTCCACTTCCTTGCGTGTTGGAGTCAAATCAGGGACAGATTTCAGCAGTCTACAGACCAGTCCAGTAGTGTAGGAAGCGTCTCGGTGCTGTTTCTCTGCTGTCAAAAACTTTCACCAGATTATCAAGCACACATTCTTGGCTGTTCACAAACTGGGAAATATGTTCAAAGATCATATGAACATTGTTGAAAAGCACCCGTCGAAGGAATTGGAGGGCAAGTTTGTCAAATGTCCACAATCTTGGTAACTTGGTAATCTTGGCACCAAGTGTCTTTGTTGTCTGGGAGTAGACTTGTTGTACCTTCACTGTTCAGTGTGAAATCTGTGGATCAGAGGATGCTCTAATCATGTTTGATTGAACTGTTTGAATGATGTATGGTAACAGCCATTACATCGTCTGGTTGTGGTTCCTCCGTCTGTGCGGTCATACATGGACCAACAGAGCCTGAGCTCCATCCAGATGAACAAGAGGAACAATTACGTCACTTTCCCAACTTTCCCAACCTCACATACCTTGCAGAGTCACACACTGACTCTTTAGAAATCCCACCAGGAAAGGTCCTTCCCTTGACGATGTCTTCTGTTCCACCTTCAACGTCCATCTGAATCTTTCCTTGTTTTGCTCTCACCTGTTTGCCTTCAGTTTCGTCACTGTAAATACATGTTATTTCAACATTGTGTGGCTGTTTAGCTTCTTTGTCTTATGTCTCTTGTTTCTCTGGGTGATGTATTTTTATTTTATATACATCAAAGGCTGCCTCTCCAGCAGCTCTGTGTTCTTCATCTATTCTGTCTTTTCTTTTTTCTCTCTTTTTTTCCTCCCGTTTTTTTGTGGTTCTCGATGTAATATTTTTTAAATATTTTTATGTTTATTATCCATTTCTCTTCAGATCAAATCAAATAAAGGTCCAATAAATTATCTATCTATATCTCATAGATCTCTGCATTTTGTATTCATTTTCATTTTGTCATGGCTTCAGGCAGTACTTACTCTACCTACCTATTATATAAATACTAGTTAAAATCTGCAGATCTACTTTGGATGGTCAGTTCAATATCAATTTTTCTTCTTTTATAACCAACATACTTTTAACATACCAACAAGCCTGAACATTGACGACACTACAGCAGATATAAGAGATAGTGAGAGTGGTTGGGAAATGTAGGAGTATCGTACCAGAGACTCAAAAATATGTGAGGGAAATTATCATCATAAGTAGCATTAGTGAAAAGTCCTTCCATGTTGAAGCGTCTGTCAAGATTTTTGTGACGTGCGTTTGGATGGTCATCTGACACAAAGCTCTGATGTAAGTTTCTAGTCAGAGCAGCGTTTCCTTTGAACTACTAAGCTTACTTTGATGTACAAAAAAGTCACATGGCCGAGACGTGTGAAGCACTACTTCGGTCGCCTGATTGGTACAACCACACATTCACAAAATGATCAAATTATCATCTGTTTGGCTTTTTGGAGGATTGTTGGTCGAGTATTGGTCGAATATTGTTCATTATCGTACACCTCGCAACGCTGCGCGCGAGCAACTCCGGGCAGTGATGACGGAGAACCGCTGCACGTTGTAAAACACACAGAATTCCAACAGGAAACAATGATTTGTACAAAATTAGCTGAGCTGTGATGGCTGTATCATAATAATGGATGAGAGAATCAGAATTTAAAAGTTACCACTCAGACGGGCGTTCCGCCTCCTCGGCCACTTCCTCCAATCGTCATGCAGCAGCCCAGCCATCAGACCCGCTCACCGCTCCTCTGACTCCCAGAGAAGTCGAGCTTCCCTTCAGATCCACACAGATCCAATCAGCGTGGAGCTTCGACGCCATCTCATCTGTCACGTAGAAATCCATTGATGCTACAGCAGGTTTGAATTCGTCGTCCTGCTGTGGGTTTGTGTTAGAAGATGAACGAATTCTTCACAAACTAGTCACAGAGCTGAACTAGTGCACTTGTACTGAATGAAATGTAAATACAACAGTACATATTCGAGCATTCATTGCATGACACCTAAGAGGAAGCGAGGCGTCCCTTGAACTCTTCGAGCAGTTGCCTTTGATTCAAAGGACCATCTTCGTCTTACACCGTTTTCCACCTCTTTTTGTAGGCGACGACTCGAGTAGACTGAACGATCTTACAGAGGACGACCTTCCTGAGCGGGAGACATACCTGGACATGGCTGGGGAGGAGGCGGAAGGTGGCAGACTGACAAACAGCTCACGTAAGAACTGCAATCACAAAGAAGTGAACGAGTTTATATCGGTCCTTAACGGTACTCCACCAGTCACAGAACACTCCGACGTCTCTAGCATCTACTTCCCAACACAGCAGCTCTGCTCACCTTTCAAATTCTCAGATTTCCCCCACCTCTTCCATTTTACTGCTGAGGAAATACTTGCTGCTAAAGGGATTGATCGCGAAACCTTTCCAGACATGGGCCTAGAAAGTTTGCAAGACTCATACAGCAGCTCCGGGTCCAGTCATCGCGTTCTGCTAAGATCTAAACCGGTTGATTCTGAGGAGCTTCGCCCCGTTGGCATCTTCACTGGACCAGTGCTGACAAATCAGCAAACCAAGTCTGATAACGGGCCTCCGAAGCCGAGTAAGCACTGTCATCAGCCGAAGGATGGGGGGCAGTGTTCTCCCGAAGCTTCATCTTCAAAGCATCTCTCAGCCAACCCTCTTGCAGCAGACTGCTCCAGATCTAGTACTTACAGAGCTCAGGCCTACGCTGCTCAGCTCAAAGAATCCAGGTGAGCGCCCCCGCCCCTTTATTCGTCCTTACATTGTAGATTCCTTTTCAAAACTTTTAAAAAGGCATTAACTATTAATTCTTTTATCCCAGTAAAGGATCTCTGACGTACCAGACACCAAACTTCTCAAAGGTGAAGCCTCGCATCCATTTCCCAAGAAATGGTTACAAGCCCCCCAAGAGCAGACCCTGGGGCTCCCTGTCACCCCAGCCCCCTTTAGTGTTCACATCTCAAGCCCTCACTGTGGATGCAGTCTCGTGTAACACCACAGATAGACCCCACTCCCCGGGGTCTAACAGTACAACCCAGTCGAACATCATCCCTGTGCTTCAGGAGATCTCATCCGGCCAGCAGGCCATCATCATATTGGAGCAGCTACAGGTACTACTGGTTCTGGTTCTGGTTCTGGTTCTGACTGTACTCCAATATATATAATATATAATTATATTTAAACTAAATGTTTCACAAACATTCTCCATTTAATTTTGATATTTGAAATCTCAATCTCAATATATAATACTGTGTGGAAGGTATGAGTACTCTCTGAGGTACTGGATCTTTTGATATTTTAGTTTAATGGATCTAAAATATATGAAAGTTTCACTTTTAATTAAATTACTGGAAAAAACAAAATGTTGCCATGATATTCTTTTTTTTTTTAGCTGCACCAGTATATTTGTCAGGTCAAGACAACTGAGATTTGTATTTCACCAATTCAAGTTCTGTCATGAAGCTGAGTAAACTGACTAATCTAATAGAAACCCAACCTTCACATGAGCAGCTCTTAGTGATGGAGGTGAGGAAAAATGTCCTTTTACTTCTTTACTAACCCGTTGGAGAGGGTGCCAATTTCTATTTTTTTTTAATATCTTAATCAACAGGAACAGCTCATATATTACTTTGCCAATGATCTGATCATCAATCTATGGCTAAGATGTGTAATGTGCTTGATCCAGGAATGCCAGTGAATTAATTTAACCTGCTAAACTGATAATAAGAGATTGAAACGTGTCCTACAGTATAAGACAATATAATGTAATGACAATATACTGTAAGTGAAGTCAGATTGTATTTACAGCGCCAATTCATAACAACAGTTCCAGTATCTCATGACACTTACTAGAGCACAAACACGCGTTGGGTAAATGCTGACTGACACTGGGGTTCAGTTCTCTCTGTCCACTGAAATAATGCTTTTCTCCTTTCTACTCTCCACTGCCTGTCCCTCCTTCTGTCTGCAGGAGTGCATCAAAAGACTGCTGACTAAATATGCTGACGCAGAAAACACCATTGACCGTTTGCGTCTGGAACCAAAGGTAGTTCAGCCTCGACATCAGCCTTTGATTCTGCCTTTGTTGCCCTGTTTGTGTCAGAAAGATTCAAATTGTCAGAATAATAGATGTTCAATATAAATTTGAATATACTTGACTTACAAAGGAAACAGCATGTTTAATCATAAAAACAGGACACTAATGGTTGGTATTGTTCATATTTCTCTGCTTATCAGTGTTCAGTTTGAAAGGCAGCTTGAATGTTTCTGTAATTTATATGTTACAAGTAATGTGAAAAACGGGTAACAGGCAAATTACTCAGGTTAATTGCATGTAACCTGACAAACACAGATAGTTTGCAAACAACTCGTCCTTCCAGGTCGTATGGGGTTAGAGTTAGGGTTAGTGCTAACAATCCGTTAGCTAGCTAGGTATTTTAGCTAACTACCATAGGTAGATAGCTTTGATAATGTTGATAACATTAGCTAACTAGCTAGATGTAGTAGCTTTGTACATACCCAAAAACATGAGTCGTTTGCTAACAACCCGTTATTCCAGGTTGTATGGAAACAACCTGGGTGTTTTGCATATTACCCATTTTTTTTGTTTGTTTGTTTGTTTGTTTGTTTTTTTCACATTACACATGACATACAGTACAGGCCAGAAGTATGGACACACCTTCTCCTTCAGTGCGTTTCCTCCATTTTCATAGTAGACTCTCACTGAAGGCATCAAAACTATGAATGGACACGTATGGAATCATGTACTTCACGAAAAAGTCTGAAATAACTCAATAAAAATATATGTCTTTTTTGATAGAGCTGCCAACCGAGGGTGTTCTCTAAATGAGCTTCATGAGGTCATCACCTGAAATGGTTTTTACTTGTGCCTCGCCAGGATTAGTGGAATTTCGTGCCTTATTAATGGGGTCGGGACCATCAGCTGTGTTGTGCAGAGTCAGTTGTCAGGTTGATCCACAGCCAACAGCCCGATTGGACGACTGTTCACTCATAGTATAGCAAGAACCAATCAGCTAAGTAAAGAGAAACAAGTGTCCGTCATTTCTTTAAGAAATGAGGGTCATGAAAATAAAGGAAACGCACTGAAGGAGAAGGTGTGTCCAAACTTTTGGCCTGTACTGTATATAATTTATATCGCCTGTGACCTGTCAGCTCAACCACTCGGCATTACATGACATGAGAGAATAATTATTTCTGAGCTGTAAATATAGTAATTACGAGCAATATTTAATCAGATTAGTACCTCTAAAAACGAAATTACAAGTATTTTACAAGAATTAACAAGTATTTTTGGAATGTAAATTATAATTAATGTTTTCTTGCTTTGTCACCTCACCAATGTTCCACACTCAGCAGCAAAATGTTGAAAGTCTTGACTGTCATGAAATGTGACAGTAGGCGAAGCACGGCATGGACATGTGAAACCGATAACTCAATAGTGTTTTTTTTCTTTTTTCACATTTCCACCAGGTGAACATGTATTCTGACCCTCCAAAGCCAGGTCACGCCATACAGTTGGGACAGAGACATGAGGCATCCAAACACCTGACCCTGGACTTTCCTCAGGCTCAGAGAGCAGAATTCAACCCAGCTTCTCTTCATCCAGACGGATTCAGCACTGATAAGAGTACTTTAATAAATCTATGTCTGCTCCTGTCAAATCATCACAGACTGGTAGCCAATATGTACAAATGTAAATATACAAATTATGTGAACATCTTTTTTTTTTTTTAAAGAAACAACAACATGTTTACCTTTAATTTCTCACCAGTGACACAGTGTTTGTTACCTCGACCAAGGAGGTTATGTTTTTGCCGTTTGTTTGTATATCTGTTAAAATAACAGATATAAGGATAAAAGGTTATGAAAGGATTTTAATGAAACCTTCAGGAAATGCTGATAATGGGACCAGGAACAGATGATTAAATGTTGGTCGTGTTTGGAACCATCTGGATCTATTGAAGGATTCTTCTCCACAATAAATGGTCAGATTGTTTGGCAGAAAATACAAGATCCATTGGCTGCAGGTTTTATAGGTGAATGTGTAAAGGTTTGATCCAGATCCTGACAACAATGACATTCATCTAATACCAAATTTCAGCTGCCACTGCTGAATCAGTGTGAACAGATCTTCAGTAATTCTGGAGCTATATCTGGAAAAAAACAGCCACTGGCAAAATAGTGAAATTTGTCATTAAATAGTGAACTAAAAATGATGTAACTGTATTTCTAAATGGTAAGGGTTTGGTTCCTTGGTCATTCTGATGAATAAAATTAGGTGTATTAATATATGGTGTAAATCAAAATATTAAAAAAAAAATTTGATGAAACTCACACTGCTGGTGGAAATGGAATGCTTTTGTAGTTTGACATGCTTTATGATTTTACAGACCTCTGCAATAAATATGCATCATTTATCTCGTTCCTTCGTCTGCTTGTCTGTTCAATGAACAGGAGGCTCCATCTCATCCCCTTTAAACGCAGGGCCTCAAGAAGGGCAGCAGCAGATTCTGTACGTTGAGATAGACAGGTTCCTCCAACAGGTAACCGACTTACTATTCACAGCTTAGTCCCCGATCTAGTGTCATTAACAATAATTTGGTGTGGTTTCTTCTTTATTCAGCTGCAAACATTCAAAGACCTGTTAGACAGCAAAAAACTCAAAGCCTTGGAACAGCGGAAGGTAAGAGGAAGGAATCCACCTTGTGCTTCTGAGGGATCGACCGTCCATCTTGTACTCACCAATGACTGACTCTTCTTCAGGGGCTGTCCCAGCTCGCTCAGCGGCTGGAGACGGTAGAAAGAAGATTCCTGTTGGCGCACCATGAACACAAAATGATGCAACAGCGAGGGTCAGAGATGAGAAAATTTGACCCTGAACGGTAAGTGTATGTGTGTGTGTGTATAGATACATCCATAAATGATACACATATACGTGTGCGTGTGTGTGTGCTTCAGGGAGCTGGAGGAGTTTATCGTCCAGTGTGGGCTGCATATGGACGAGCTGAAGGAGCAGGTAGAACAGATGACACGGGAGCAGCCTCTTCCAACCTTTGCTTCTTTTGGGACACAATGGGATCAGTAAGTTTGTCTTTTTTTTTTTACAATCTCAGCCCAGGCATGTGGACCTTCTTTCCACGGCTTTCCTCGTTTCCCATCATTTGACTTCTCCTCGCTGTGTTTAACCACACATGCAGCAATGAACTTCCTCAATCGCCTGACTTTGATGACCGAAGAGCTGACCTGGACCCAGATTACAGGGGCAAAAAATGTCCAATTCGAGGAACTGAACACATGGAAGAACAGAAAAAAATACCAACAAGGTTTGATGTTACATAGACACAAAAGTGGAACAGAATTTTATCAGCTGTGCAACATGTTTCTTTGTGTACTGCGTAGATCCAAGACATCAGACTAGAGTCTCTGCTTTCTGCTTTTTCCACATAGACCTGTAAATGAAGTGTCTTGACTTTCTTAAACACGTTCTTTGATAAAAAAGGACATTTGAGTGACTTCTCCAGGACTAAGTTTTCTGATGTGTGTCTGACAGGAAAGAATCTGACTACCAGGACTCTTCTCCTGCCCCTTCACTGAAACAACAAGCCATCACGTGCAATGGGCCGTCATGCAGGTGTCCGGCCAGGCTCCCCATCCTTCCCTCTAACAGCAGGAGGGATCCCGAGCTGACGAAGTCGCATCACAGCAGCCAGAGTAATCAGGGAGAGTCCAGTTCATCGGACAGGAGGAGTTCCAAATGCCTCATTGAGAGCAGGAGAGGGCTTTCTCAGGTCAGCTGGAATTCACACAGAGTCTGTGGTTGATGAGGTAAATCGGAACATGCAGAGTAAAGAATGAAGAAGTATTGTAATGCGAGAGTTCGATTGGTGGTAGTCGGACTCTCTTCATATAAAGAATCAGCAGGATGGAGACAGGTGACGCTCCCGGCATCAGAGAAAAAATACCAAAACAACAATGCACTCAGCCACCAAATCAGCCAGTGACAGACCAGACCTCAGGAGCAGATTCAATACAGTTCCAAATACCTGATGTAAATATCTGAACTGAAAATAAAAAAATTAAAAAAAACACACTGTACAGGCCAAAAGTTTGGACACACCTCATTCAATGTGTCTCATTTATTTTCATTGTAGATTCTCACTGAAGGCATCAAAACTATGAATGTATGTATACTAAAAAGTGTGAAATAACTCTAAATATGTCTCATATTATAGATTCCACAAAGTGGCCACCCTTTGCTTTTTTGATAGAGCTGCAAACCGATGGTGTTCTCTCAGTGAGCTTCATGAGGTCGTCACCTGAAATGGTTTTCACTTGTGCCTCGTCAGGATTAGTGGAATTTTTTCCCTTATTAATGGGGTCGGGACCATCAGTTGTGTTGTGCTGAAGTCATGTTGATACACAACCGACAACCCTATTGGACAGCTGTTCATTCATATTATGAAAAGAACCAGTCAGCTAACTAAAGAGAAACGAGTGTCCGTCATGACTTGAAGAAATGAAGATCATGAAAGTAAAGGAAACGCATTGAATGAGAAGGTGTGTCCAAATTTTGGGCCTGTACTGTAGATATGCAAACACTCCGTGAATCAAGTCGAATGTACAAATTCACTTTGCTGTTAACCGTTACAATATGAATGAGAATTATTTTGACACTAACAGGACCAAGACCACAACTTGTCTATGTGACCATTGTGTGATGATGTATGTCATGTTGACCAGGATGGAATCGTCTCTCCTGAGACGGACAGTGGATTTGTGGGTTCGGAGAACATTTGCCTGCCTCCTGCGGCAGTTCATGCGTTTCTCCAGCAGAGGGCCCCAAAGAGGTGGGCAGGTCCATCCGGCTTCTCCATGTCTCGCATTTTTATTGCAGCATAAATTCCACCCCCACCCTGACTTTTCAGTCCTATCGATCGGCTCTTCTGTGCTCCTCTCCGTCTTCACAGGCAGACACAGGCGGTCTCAGGCCCTCAGGAAGGGAACACAGGAAAGGCTCATTCCAACCCGGCCTCAGCAGCGTGTCTGAGTCAGTTACTGTCACACAAACACATGAATACAGAGCCCTGTAGAGAGTCCAAGCCCAGTGCCGACAGGCAGAGGAGAACCGGGCAGGTGGAGAGGAGACACTCATACTGCTCTCCACATCACTGCGTCACTTGGGTCAGTCACAAACATCGAACCAATGACTTTGGAACAGAGAGTGGCAACAGTGAGTCTGCAAATTACATGCTCGGAAACGTTTGTATTATCTGCTGGCTCATCGATCACTGCTGTTGAATCCTCTGTCCTCTTTGCCTGCAGCTTCATCTGTCTCTGAAAAGGGTCACAGCGACCAGTGTCCACTAAACACCCATAGCTTCAGCTCAGGCTCCTCCCCCAACGCACACCGCCACGATAGCAATGCCCTGAAAGCACTGAGCTCCAGTCCGAGGACGAATCCCATGTGAGTGTGCATATCAGCAGCTGCCATGACGATAGCTGTGCAAACAGTGTTTGTTTCCCCCTCGGAGACGCTACAGGGGGACTATGTGTGGAACCAAACGTGTGAGGGCAGAACATTCTTGAAAATACAGCCGACTCAGTTTAATGAAGCTGTTTTCTGACTTTTTCTGACAACTCTTCTTTAATGTTTCGGTCATATTTCTGTATTTTATATGTATTCTACTGCAGCATTGGATGCTAGTGAGATTTGGTGTCATTTTAGGAGGTACTATTTTGTTTCATGCATGGTGTGCCGTGTACCTGCCCAGAGTGTGTGCGCGCACACGTGCATGTGCGTGAATATACTCTATAGTGTGTGTGTGTGTGTGTGTGTTGCGCACCGGCTCGACTCGCAAATTGGATTCTGGAAGTTTCCCTGCGCTGCAGCTGGATGAACAGGATTAAATGTGGAAATCTACAGCTTTGGGTATTTTTAATGCTCCCGACGGTCTTTGCGAAGCATA
>CAAKHB010005533.1:0-7500 GCA_901007665.1 Aeoliscus strigatus | reverse complement strand
GTGTTTATCCTCCGTTAATCACACACACACACAAGACACGCTTCATGTGTCAGCTAGAAGGATGTCAATCTGATTTTTTTCTGTTTTTCTGTTGTTTGATAGGATCGGTTGGTGCCGATCAGCTGATGGATCAATAATAACAATAACAACAACAACAAACATTCCGTACTGCCAGCTGGACCTTTCTGCCCAGTGAACTGTTGAACTTGGCGTTCTGAGTGAATGACTGACATTCTGCTGTCGAAGCGGTGGATGCACCCGCTGATTGATGACTGTGGGTTTGTCAGACACCAGAACATTCAGCTGGAGAGAGGTCACAGGAGGTCAGAGGTCACAGGAGGTCAGAGGTCACAGGAGGTCACCTCGAGGTCAGTATGGACGTTTGGTTCAGAACAGGTGTGACGTGGTTTCACCTGCCAACAATGAATGAACATCCATCGATCCGCTGATCGATTGATCAAACGGCTCAAACTAGGGATGTGAGGACGGGGGTGGGGGGGTCACATGGATCAGATGTCAGTCACATGACTTTATTCTTCATAAACTATTATTGTTTATGAGCTGACAGAAAAATGACAAGAAACACAAAAACATGAAACAGAAATGTGAAATACTTCTATAAAACACACACACACACACACACACACACACACACACACACACACACACACAGTTTCCTCACTGAGTTGTTGATCCAATTCACACTTCATTTCCTTCCTGGGAATCAGGCGTCGCAGGGAGTAATGGAAACGCAAACACAGCTGAGTGTGTGTGTGTGTGTGTGTGTGTGTGTGTGTGTGTGTGTGTGAACGCCACTGCAACACACGCAGGTAATGTGTGTGTGGGGGGGGCTGAGGCACTGACACAGGGGGGTTAATGGATCTGTTTACGTGTTGGATTTGTGTCTTAAGAGAACAACAACCACACCGATGTATGTGTGAGAGCGTGTTCCAGAGCGTGTTCCAGAGCGTGTTCCAGAGCGTGTTCCAGTCCGATGCCTTGGCCTTGGAGGTGTGTTCACCTCAAGGCCTTTGGGTGTGGTGTGACCCCCTCTGTTGTCATGGGGCTTCAATCCGGCCCTCGTCTGTCAATCATCTGGGGGAAACTTTCAACCAACTGTCAAAGAGCAGAAAGGTCGCGGTCACCATGGATACGCTGTCCTCAGAGCTCGGCCTCCTCCATCTCCTCCATCACCTCCATGGCCACCGTCCTGGGCCCCGTGAGGATCAGGTGACTGACGGTCCGGTAGTCCAGGTGGAGAACGTTGAGCCCATTGACAGAAACCACAAACTGACAAACCTGACGGAGAAGAAGAAAAGATGGTGGCGCCTACGAAATGCTTCATCTGGAAACCGTGGAAATGTTTCACCTTCATGCCGGCGGCGGCCGCGGGGCCGCTGGGCTCCACCGCCTGGATGTGGCACGGCCGGTTCCCCCGCACCACAAAGCCCCAGCCGACTGCGTCGCCCACGATCTGACAGAGAAGAAACGTTCAGGTGGGAGGAAAGCACCGGAACCTTCCGGTCACGCTGGGGACGCACGGTGAAGGCCTTCTTGACGTACGGTCCCCCGGGCGTCTGCAGCTCCTCCGCACTCACCGGACGCTTCAGGACTGAAAGCAGCAGCAGGAATGAGACGTTGGTCGACTGCCGGTGGAGTCCAACGTTACTGAGGACGACTGAGGACGACTGAGGACGACTGAGGATGACTGAGGATGACTGAGGATGACTGAGGATGACTGAGGATGACTGAGGATGACTGAGGATTACTGAGGACGACTGAGGACGACTGAGGATTACTGAGGACGACTGAGGACGACTGAGGATTACTGAGGACGACTGAGGACGACTGAGGATGACTGAGGATGACTGAGGATGACTGAGGATGACTGAGGACGACTGAGGACGACTGAGGATGACTGAGGATGACTGAGGATGACTGAGGATGACTGAGGATGACTGAGGACGACTGAGGACGACTGAGGACGACTGAGGATGACTGAGGATGACTGAGGATGATTGAGGATGACTGAGGATGACTGAGGACGACTGAGGACGACTGAGGACGACTGAGGATGACTGAGGATGATTGAGGACGACTGAGGACGACTGAGGATGTGGGCTATGGATCACTCACTGAACATGAAGACGTTCATTGGTGACATGAGAATAATGAGGTTTCCAACTTTCTGACTATATATTTTTATTGATTGTTGCTCTCCTTCGGACACCGATGGTATCCCACGCAATGCTACGTTTGTGCTAGCATACTTTGGAGTACCGTAATTACAGGACAGACTCCTCATCTCCTGGGTTTCTCCAGCCACCATCAGAACTCTTCAGCAGCTTTCAGAGACTGAATCTCTCCTTCCACCTCAGAACCTTCATTGTCTGTACATTCAACACCTGCTGTTGGTCTGTCCGTCCCAGGGAGGGGGGTCCCCCTTTCTGAGGTTCTCCCTGAGGTTTCTGCCTTTTTCCCCTGGTAGAAAGGTTTTGGACAGTTTTTCCTCACTCAGACTGAGGGTCAAAGGTCAGAGGGTGTAGTATTTTATGGATTGTAAACATCCTGTGATGTTGAGCTGAACAAATAAAAAAAGTTGAATTGAGGGCACACCCTGGACGAGTGAAGGACACACAACCATCCACACTCACATTCACAGGAGAATGGAAGCTGGAGTACCCGGAGTGAACCCTGCATAGACATGGGGAGAGCATGGAAACTCCACAAACAATCAAACAAGTGCTAACCACTGCTCCACCGTTTCATGTGTTCTGCGTGTAATGACAGTACTCTGAAGTATGAGCAGCGTCAGTGTTCAACTTCTCTGGACATGATCTTCTTCTGTTTTATTCATTTTCTCCACATCAGATCACAGCTTCTCTGCTGATGAGTCGATGTTTGAATTCACAGATAAAATACCACCAATAATCCGTTCATTCATTCACTCCATACTTCACTTTCATTGGTTCATGGATTATCATCATTCATCCAGCACTTGATGTTCACACGCTCAGTTTCAGTCGCTTCGTGTCTTCTCACCTGATTTAGGGTTGGAGAGCGCCGCCACCTCCAAGTTTCCATGGAGACCCCCCGTTCTCCGGCTGAACCTGCTGCCGTCACTGCTGCTCCTCAGCCAGGCTCCGCCCCTACATCCACCCTGACCTCCAACATGAGCGACTGTTGGAGAGAAACAGATAAAACGTCCATCAAAGTCTAACTTGACATGTTTGTTCCTCAGATCAGAATCTTCTTCCTTCTGATCAGGTTCTGTTTCAGTTTCTTCAGGTACTAGAACCTCAAACTCCCCTGTGAAGTTTCCTGGCACCCACAAGCTTCTCAGCGCCTGATTGGTTCGAACCCAAAACGAACCAACAAACTGATGATTTACAGGTAATTAACACTAAGTCCTTTCAAAATAAAACAGGAAATGTCTCTTTAAAGGAGGATGTGGTGCGTTTGGAGGCTGGACGACCTCATGCACACTGACAATAAAAGTACAGACTGATGAACTCTGTGCACCAACAATGGCAAACTCAGCGCCATGGCAACGGCTGGAAACAGAACAAATGAGCCAGGACGTGTGGAGAAGACTCCAAACGGACTCGACTGTTCCATCCGATCACAGTGTGTGTGTGTGTGTGTGTGTGTGTGTTTTGTGACGTCTTGTTTGACTTTGTGTTCATTTCTATTTATTTTTTAGTATTTTCATTAAATGTCTGTACTATGGAAATGAGTTGGTCTTTGTTGGTCATTTTTGTCTTTCTCTCTCTCTGATTTGCTGTGAGATTGTGATGGAAATGTTTGTGAGTCTGATGTCAGATCACTTACTGGCTGTATGAGGTCCCATCGTCAAACTATCACAGAAGAAGAAAGAAGACGAGGACGAGAAGAATCCACAAGATGTTCGGACCGGAGGCGTCTGCAGATCACATCGGCTGCTCGATTCAACCTGCGAGTGTGTGTGTGTGTGTCTGTGTGTGTGAGCTAAATATTAAACCCTTAAACAAACAAACTGACCCTCAGCAGAAGGAAGGAGACACATCTCCTCCTGAGTCAGACCAGAGATAAAACCATCGACTGTTAAGAGTTTATGAGTGAAACAAATGAACAAGCTGATACGTTTACTGTGTGTGTGAGGTTTCTGCTCTCACATCTGCGTTTGACCTTTCACCCCTTTCACCACCTGCAGGATAAAGGCGTGAATACATGTTGACTTTATGACAAAGGGAAGTCGGTGGTTGAAAAGCGGCAGCCTCGTTGCCATGGCTACAGCTGGAGAGGAGACACGGAGCTCCGCTCTGATGGATCAGCAGCACAGACTGTCAGGTGGTCGGGACCCGGTCGGGACCCGGTCGGGACCCGGTCGGGACCCGGTCGGGACCCGGTCGGGACCCGGTCGGGACCCGGTCGGGACCCGGTCGGTGGGCGTTGAACGCTGCTGGAGTTCGTCGCTCTCTGAGCGCCCGTCTGTCAACAGGACGACGCAGCGATCTGAGAGGTGTGACGGACCAGCAGTGACGTCAGCTGACTCAACCGAGACACGTCAGTGGTCAATAACAACAACAACTACAACAACAACAACGACGACATTCCTGACTCGATGGATCAATCGTGGCTCCTCCAGCCGATGACGTCACAGGGACAGAGGAGACAACTGTCTGCAGTGAACGTTAGAGAACCTGTTCAAACAAAGATGTCACCTGGTGACCGAGGAGAGAAACGGACACGTGACGTCACGTGACGACACCTCCACGAACCACAGCGGATCATTGACTTTATTGGTCTGCTGATCAACGAGGTTCATCTATTCACAGGGTGTGTGTGTGTGTGTGTGTGTGTGTAACACACGCAGGAGGGATCAGAGATTACACAAAAAAAATTGTCCTGACATGAGCTCACACTGCCCCCTGCTGGATGAACACACTCAGAACAGAGACATACTCTCATCTTCAATCATTCATCCATCCATCATCCATCTATCATCCATCCATCCATCTATCATCCATCATCCATCCATCATCCATCTTTCATCCATCTATCATCCATCTATCATCTATCATCCATCTATCATCCATCTATCCATCTATCATCCATCATCCATCCATCCATCCATCATCCATCTATCATCCATCAATCATCCATCCATCCATCTATCATTCATCCATCCATCTATCATCCATCCATCATCCATCCATCCATCATCCATCCATCCATCTCTCTCTCCTGAGTCATTCCCTGTGACACATCACCATGTCCACAGTTGACTGGACTCCTCAGGTGCTCTGGAGCTGAGCAGGTACGTTGTAGAACACACAGACAAACAAAGAACAGTATTTTCTTCATCTCTGCAGTTTTTAAATTGAAGATGGAAACGGCAAAATCTCCTCAGGTCAAAGAGCAGAGGAGTCGAAATGTGAAGTTCCATTTCACTGGAACCAGCAGGGGGCAGCAGCAGTACACACACTCGTCAGCCAGTCGCCCGATGGACTCTTGATGGAGTCGTCTGCTGGAGCTTCTCAGAAGCTTCTTCACTGATCCGTGAACGAATGAAACAAACCAGGATGAAAACTCCAATCCAGAGGCCCCAGATGTCAGTCTGTCAGTCTGTGCCTGAACTTTACCGTGTGTCTGTGTCTGTGTGTGTGTTTGACTGTAGTGGGACAAATATTAACTTTGTCCAAAGTACATAACTGCTCCCACATTACGATACAAATGTCAGCAGAGTTAATGAACTCAAACCGTCGTCACATGGAATAACAGACACACTTCAGGAGGCAGCGCAAACACAGTATTAAATTATACTACGTTAAAGAATATTGTACCAAATAATACTACATTAGATTATACTATGTTAAAAAATGACACTGTACTACTTAATGCTGTGTGAATATCAGTGTACAGTAGCTGTGTCTGCAGTGTGGAACGGGGTCGAATGTTTTATATGATGATGCACACACACATACACTGCTACAACTGCTGCTGCTTCTTCTGTTGTGTCAAATTGATGTCGAACAGGAACACACACGCACACACACACACACACACACACACACACACACCGTACCTGTGCACATCCTGCTGACACCTTGACCCACGTGGACCAGGTGCAGTGAAACCGAAGCCTCCTCCCAGGATCAGTGAGCTAATCACAGCCTGAGGCGCCAGCGCTTCAACCAGCCAGTCACATCGCTCAAAGGCTTATAGGAGATAATCTGTGCTGGAGCCCCCCCCCCCACACACACACACACACACTTTGGTTTTGTGCCATTCATCAGACCAACGTCTCCCAGAAGCTGATACCTGTCTGACGGGGCTGCGGTCGGCTGGCGGTGGGGTGGGGGTCGTGTGCGTGTGTGTGTCTTTGTTTCCAGGGGGTGGGCCGCTGTCGCTCAGGTTTCTCATTCCTTCCTGAGGGTTTGACGAGTCGAACCTGTCGTCCCCGTCATGTGAAGCTCTGACCGGACACGTACGTGAGCGTCGTTCATCAGAAGAACAAAGAGAAAGATGAGGAAACAGTCAGCTGTTGAAGGCCACAACGCGGTCCGATGGTCCGATGGTCCGATGGTCCGATGTCTGACTGTGGATGAGTCACTCGTCTGATATCGGAACACAAGTACAAGTGTCTGACTTCATTGGCTAATTCAGCTTTCCGACCATGGTTTTGCCAACAGAGCTAACATGCTGATGCTAGCTGTCGACGGTCAATCCCGTTGGGTCTTTGTGAACTGTGAACTCCAGCAATAGTTTCATCTTAACTGCAGCGTCCTCTCAGCTCCTGCCCACTCCCTGACCTTTGACCTCACCGCTGAGACATGAACACATCAGAGACAGAGAAAAGAAGTGAGGACCACCCAAACACTGGTGGTCATCAGGGACACGCACACACACCTCGTCAACTCTGCCATCCCCCCAGTGTTCATCTAGCGCCACCAGCAGGTCAAAGTTCACCGGACTCTGATCAGCGCCATCCCGTGTTCATCGTCTGTGTGGAACGAGCGCTCAGCCGACGTACACGTTAGAAACGTTTTAAACACTGCTCGTCGTTTTCACCCACGTCCGGAGACGTGTTCTGATCTGTGGAGTGTTTCACACACACACACACACACACACACACACACGTTTCACCTTGAACCCACAGAATATGTACGACGGAGTTCAATGTTCTGCTCTGTAGACATGTCTGAACAGAGGGGCATGCGACTGTCGGGTTCTGTTGTTGTTTGTTTTGTGTTGTTTTGTGTTGTAGCAGCTGTTTGTCATCACTCCTGTGTCCAAAGAAAAGTCTGTTTGAAAACTTCAGTCCTTCATTTACTGGTTCGTAGGTCAAACGTAGCAGAGATGGTGTGTGTGTTTTGTGTGTGTGTGTGTGTGTGTGTGTGTGTGTGGGGGGGGGGGTTGTGTAAGACCTCCTCTTCCCTCTCAGTGCCTCTCTCTCCCTCTGCAGGGTCAGTGTCAGACCGGCTGACCAGCTGAAGGCTGCTGGGCTGTTTGGACCAG
>CAAKHB010005532.1:23259-38406 GCA_901007665.1 Aeoliscus strigatus | reverse complement strand
GAGTTAGGACGTGAGTTAGGACGTGGGGTAGGACGTGGGGTAGGTTGTGGGGTAGGACGTGGGGTAGGACGTGAGTTAGGACGTGGGGTAGGATGTGGGGTAGGACGTGAGTTAGGACGTGGGGTAGGACGTGGGGTAGGACGTGGGGTAGGACGTGGGGTAGGACGTGGGGTAGGACGTGGGGTAGGATGTGGGGTAGGACGTGGGGTAGGACGTGGGGTAGGTTGTGGGGTAGGACGTGGGGTAGGATGTGGGGTAGGATGTGGGGTAGGATGTGGGGTAGGTTGTGGGGTAGGATGTGGGGTAGGACGTGGGGTAGGACGTGGGGTAGGTTGTAGGGTAGGATGTGGAGTAGGATGTAGGGTAGGATGTGGGGTAGGATGAAGGGTAGGTTGTGGGGTAGGACGTGGGGTAGGTTGTAGGGTAGGACGTGGGGTAGGACGTGGGGTAGGTTGTGGGGTAGGACGTGGGGTAGGATGTGGGGTAGGATGTGGGGTAGGATGTGGGGTAGGATGTAGGGTAGGATGTAGGGTAGGACGTGGGGTCCAGGTCAGTTCAACACAGAATCTTAAACTGGTCTGTCTCCTTCTCCCACCACAGTAGAACCATTGGTGTGTAGTAAAAAACACGTGTTCATCTTTCACATTCAGCGTCCAAAAATAATACTTTTACTCATCAGTCCTTCTGAGCAAGAATTTCAAAGAGTTGTGACTTTGCTGCACAACAAAACCCTTCCAGCTCCACTTCCTGTCTCTGCTTCACCACGACAGAGGGGAACGTGTCACTGTCGTTTCGTAACGATTGGCCGATGTTGCCGTTTCACACAATGTTTCATTTTTCAAGTTTTCTTGTGTTTTCGCAGGCGCGACCAGAACCGCTGTTGGCCGACAGACACGCCTCCTTTCAGAGAGGTCAATAAACCCACCGATGGAGACATTTGTCAGCAGTAAATCACTGTTAAATCAGCTGTGGTGACTCATTTGACAGCTCATGAGATCTAAAAACTTGTGTTTCCAATTCACCAGACATGTATAACAAACAGAAAACTCCTCTGGGGTTGTGCTGCACGTCACAGCAGAATAATAAACATAAGACAGATGAGCTCAGGAAACAATAAGAATGACAGAAACGTTGTGTTTCAGATCTTAGTGTGAATTCTGTTCATTTTATGTCTGAAATCAGCAGATTTTCAAACAACTGCGCTTGTTCTCACTTGATTTAAAAGAAAACAAACTCACCGTGTAGACACTCTGGTCCTCCCATCATGGCTTGCTGCTGCTGCTGCTGCTGCGGCGGCGGCTGCGGCGGCTGCACCGTCTCCAGTCCCAGCAGGGAGGAGGAGGAGGATGAGGAGGACATGGAGGAGGAAGAGGAGGAGCAGGGCGGAGGAGAGGAAGGAGGACACTGGGAGCTCTGGTTGGGCACGGCGGACTGGGAGCTCTGGAACAAACGATCAAACTACGTCAGGATGACGAATCAGCTGCTGGCCAACTAGACGCGGGGAAACATCAGCAGTTAGCACATTTGCTAGCTCAGCTGCGCGTATGATCACGTTTATGGGAATCTTCCATTGTTGCTCTGTGTTATTTCAGTTCAGTTCAATGCGGTCAGCCCAACATCACACATTCAAGACAATTGTCTTGATGGACTTTACAGTCAGCACACCCTCTGTCCTTCAGACACGCAGTCAGGGGGAGGAAAAACTGCCCAAAAACATAAATAATAATGGTTCGTGCACAGAGCCTTGGGGTACTCCATGGCTCACGATGGAAACGGAGCTGTCCTGATTCCGTCCGGTGGATAGGATCTGAACCAGTCAAACACTGTGATCCTCTCATTCCAATGACGCGTTCCAGTCTGTGCAGTAAACCTTGATGGTCATTAGCGTCATTAGGTTGTTGGTAGCTTTCACCAGAGCTGTGTCTGTGCTATGATGTGACCCTCATAAATCATAAATCAGGAAACCATGCACTTATCATGACCTCTATTTCAATAGTAAAACATCCCTGGGTGGGCTCCAACCCCCGACCTTTGTGTTGACAGACAGACCCAGTAACCACTGGTCCACAGAGACAGTCCACTGCTGTTGTCGTGGAGTTCTCCGTCTCACCTGAGAAGGAATCTGTGCGCTGGTGGAGCTCGGCCCGTTGCTGTGCATCCCCATCCCATTCTCGGTCAGGAACTCCTCCAGGTCCATGTACTGCAGCTGGAACAGGCCGCCGTCGCACGGCAGTGTCCTCTCCCACAGCAGTGGCCCCAAAAAAGCCGACTGGGAGCTGGGCCGCAGCGCCCCGGAACCCAGGGCTCCGCCCACACCGCCGGGCCCTCCGCCACCGATGCCCATGGAGTCGTCATCCGAGTCGAGGGGTTTGTCTTTGTCTGAGGAGGACGGACAAGATGTTTCTGACTGTCGGACACCAGGTGAGGCATTTGGTTTATGTTTCTCCAACGCTTTAACACCGACAGCATCACCAGCGACACATTGCTGCTGGCATACTTTAGATTACCGTGAATACATGACTGTTTGTGCAAAAGAAAACATCAAACGGTTCCTGAAAGCGGAAAAGTTGCACCCTGCCTGGTGTAAAGAAGGAGCTAGGAGAAGGAGAAATGTCCAACGGTTCCCAAAAGTTGACAACAGCCAAGTTGCTGCCGGCAACAGAGCGAATGGGATTACCGTAATGACAGCAATAGGACTGTTCTCCTGCTATTAATGCAAACAAATGGTTTCTTGGTGTTATTAGCAAATGAAGTTGTTCGTACTGGAAAAAGAAGCTCAGAACACGTTTGATTTTACTTTGAAACAAGCTCATTTGCAAGTGAAATGTGGGCAGGTGTCCCAGCAATGATCAACCAAACTAACCTCCACTGAACCTCCTGGAGGAACACGCCGCTTTGACCTGAACTCAAACCAGTTCTCTCTTTGGCTCCCGCCGACAAATCACTAAATCAGCTGCTCACTTTTGCATCCACGCATGAACAAACACACAAACAAACCAGAGGTACGACACACACCCTCTGCGGAGGAGGAACCCGGAGCAGAGAAGAAGATATCAAACCGCGTGGAGCTGCTGCCTGTGGAGCGCAATCACTGAAAGGAAACTAAAAATAAAATTGACTTAACTGACCCTGACTTCTCACACAGAATGGAAACATAGATTATGGATTCATCCATCAATAAACCTTCGTTCATACTGATTAACAGCAAATAAAAATAAAAAAACAGTCACACGAGAACGAACCGACCAACAGAGTAACGAGATCGAGGGAGAGCATCAGGAAATTTGAATTTCAAGGGATTAAAGAACATGAAGACACCAGGGATTACAGCAGAGAGAGATTGAAGGACGAGCCCATCACATTCACGGCTAATCTGCTCAGCGGCGGCCAGCGGCCCCTCATCTGCCTGCAAATGGACGGACAGAAAATGAAATGAAGGCGTCTCCTCATGTCCAACTGGACGGTTCCCGACCAGGACAAAGCAACAGACAAGTTGGATCTTTGATGGACAAACTAGGATGGAACGTTCCTGTTCCAACGGACCAAAGGACGAGCCAACGTAATAGTAAACGTCTAGAAAACGTCTAGAAAACGCCTCTTTGAGCTGTTGTAATGTGGACGGGTCGACAAAGCACCCAATGTTGGCACGGCGATGAACCCCCCAGGCGTGTAGGTATATAGTTTACGTAGTAGACAGCGGTCTCTCACACTTTGTGGAGGGGCCCCCGTCTGCGCTCCCTGAGTGCCCGACACCGAAACTAGCTGCTCCGCTAAACCTGGCAGAAGCTAACGAGACAAACATGGTCGATGTTTGTGGACAACCCACGTCTTCTTCCCTGGATTTGTCTTCAGGGTGTATAACACACTGTATTACCTCAAGTAAACTACAGCACCTGGTGCAGTACGGTCCTGAGCAGCAAGCCAACACACACACACACACACACACGACTATGACCGTGCTGTGTTTGCGCTCTGTGACGTACATACGTTTTGTGTTCTTGTGCTTGAGCTAACTTTGCTAACCAGCTAGCTAACTCGCCCTTCGTCCCTCTTTGTCCCACAACTACAACACAGCAAAAGTTAGATTCACATCATGCTAGGGAAGCTAGCATTTTAGCATAGTTTCTTACCATAACGATGGACATGGACATTTTGTAGAAAATCACTGCCTCTTAATGGTGATAAACATGGACTTTTGATGTTGCCCATGTTTTGGATTTCCCTTACTCATAATGGAAATGTCATTTTAAATGACATTGTAAAGGCCATGTTTCGCTTAGCCTAGCCTAGCGCACGACGTGGACATCGGATCTACTGACGGACTTTCTTCAACATTAGTCGAAATCAAATCTGTAAAACACTAACGGGGAAGTTGGGAGATGAGAGAAATGGAGGGAGAGGAAGAGGGGAGGGGAAAGAGGGCGTGATGGATGCAAACAGACAGAAAGAGTGCTGCGAAGGACAAACCCACAAAGCCTGAGAAAATGGAAATCAGCAGCGGGACTGAGTGTGGAGGACGGAGCGATCACATGAGGACAGGAAAGTGTGAGAGGAACAATTCAAAGAGCGAGCGAGCGTCGGAGAGTGAGATGGAGTGGGTGTTTGTGCGGGCGTCAAACAAAGCTAGCCGGGGAGAGGCGAGAGGGCGAAGGAGTGAAACACTAACGACAAAAGCATCTTTTTTTTTAATGTGTGCTTGTGTTTCGTTTTGAACCACGGTGCCTGAACACATCACCTGTCATGAGGAGAAGCCCCCAGGAGGAGGAGGAGCTCCATGAGGCGACAATGAGGTTCTAAGCTGCTTTCTGACTCCATGGAGAGCCTGTCAGCCGCACTCATCCTCCTCCTCCTCCTCCCAGTAAAGAAAAACTCCAGTGTGGGGCTGCAATGGTGCCAACACGCCAGGAGGGGCCGCCAATCAGCAGGGACGCTGCAACACTGCTGTGGTCTGGCGTTGTTATTATTTTTTACTCGCAGGCCTCAAACTGGGAAAACCACAAGACAACGTCCACACAAACCTGGCTGAGTGTGTGTGTGTGTGTGTGTGTGTGTGTGTGTGTGTGTGTGTGTGTGTTGGAGTGCTTCTCACACACACACACACACACACACACACACACTCACACCTACCCACTCAGTCACATGAACACACAGCTGAATTATCACTGAAACATCGCCAAGGCTCCACAGTGACGAGTTTACAAGTGTGTGTGTGTGTGTGTGTGTGTGCACTTCTTCAACCTGAATATTAGATGCAAACACCCACACACACACACACACACACAGCTCTTTACAACACACAACAGTAGCTCTTTACACACCATTTGTGGTCAGAAGAAGAGGATTGGGAGATGTCTTGCATGAAAGGACCATGAATTTACACACTGTCCCTTTAAGACACGCGTACGCACACACACACACACACACACACACACACACACACACACACCTTTCATCTCGCAGCAGTCCTTGACGCCTCTCTGGTCGGCTTTGATTGGCAGCTGTAGCAGGGACTTCAGGTTGGTCATGGAGGTCAGGTGTCCACTCTGGGGCCCGCTGGCGGGGGGGTTGGTGGCCCCGAACTGGGGGCTGGTGGCCCCAGCAGGGAGATCCGGCGGCAGGAGCTGAGCGAGGGGCCTTGACATAACTTCTATGGGGGGAGGAGGAGGAGGAGGGGGAGGGGGAGGGAGGAGGAGAACCTGCACGCTGGAAGTTCAAGATCGAAATAATCCAATGAGCGCAGGACAGGTGAGCGCGTTCACGATCTCCACCTGACGTCCCGGTGCTCCGCACGGCCCAGCCACCGTCAAACCGGGCTGCTGCTGCTGCTGCTGCTGCTGCTGCTGCTGCTGCTGGAGGTGGTGGGGGCTTTATCTCCAAAATGGCACCATGATGATCATCTCCTTCATCCTGTGGGTCGGACCGAGTCCTCCGACGCCGCCTCCGGAGCGCAAACAACGGGAGAGACCGGATCCCGGAGCAGAGGAGGTCGTCCTGCTCCAGGGGTGGGGGGGCGTGGGGGGGGACTGGAATAAAAACAGAACTAGACGCAGACTGTCTGCGTGAGTAAATACAGGGGATTAGAAGAGTAGGGAGTCGAGGCGGAGGGAAAGAAAAAAAAACTCCAGGCGAAGGAAAAAAAGACGATTAAATATGAGCGAAAAGTAAAAGATGAAGGAAATAAAGACCCCCCCCCCGAAAATAACAATATCCAATGGTATGGAGGCAGATAGATGGTGCTGATAGCTCTTATTTTCCTTCCTCTCTCCCTCTCCCTCCTGTCAGCTGGAACCAACACGGGCCGCGAGCGTGACGTCACCGCTCACGGGGAAAGGCGCTCGGAGGCGTGGGTCGTTTGCATACCCTGGCCACGCCCCCTCACTCCTTAGGTAACGCCCGTTCTCTTTACAATTCGCCACGGTGGCTTCAGGGTGCATGGGAAAGCTGGGAAACACGGGCCGTGTCGGATGGAAGTCGTTTCACTTGTGTTTTCGTATCATTATGTGTCGAGTTGTCTATGTGGTTTCTTTGTGAACAGCATTTTTGACGACATTTCCTCCAAATTTGGCACCAGATTTAAATAACAGCGAGTAATACGATCACCATTACACTCCTTCTACTTCGCACTCCGTATTTTAAGTAGTTACATTCAGTTACAAAACTCAAAGCACAGTTTTCGGTCTGAGTATACCGAACACGTGGATTCACACTTCTCATACAGAGTGTGATCCATGTTCACTCTTTTCACCGCTGCATTCACTGAACGCACCATACGACGATATTCAAGGGCTACGCCTCCAGAGGTTTTAGCCAATGGCGGCAACTGGCGGAGACGGTTGCGCATTAGGCCACGCCCACCAGGAGGAACCCCTTCCTGCTTTCCTCCCCCATGATGCGTTTAAAGATTAAAACTTAAACGTTCTCTCCCTGCCTCTCATCTCCTCCTCGGTCTTTAATTTGTACATGAAACAAACGCTGCATTTAATCACCTACGTTTAAAAAGCGCCCCCTGTGCCGGGTGTGAGTGAGGACACGTAGGGCGGCTGACGCCCGTTCAATGAGGCGCTATCGGCGCTGACAGCGCGCGGCTCTGCTCTCCGCCGAGTGTCCCTGAACGCCTCTCCTCCGTCCGTTCCGCGCTGCCAGCGAAGCACGTGGCAGGAGCACGCGGCCGCTGTTGCCTACCGGCGACGGTGCCTCGCTGTGATTGGCTCAAACTAGGTCACTCGCAGCCGCTCCTGGCCTCCCATTGGACAAAAATAGGTCACAGTCCCCGCCCACAGGCTTCCCCATGCCACTGCCGCGTGAGAGGCAGGGAGGGTTCGAACGCAGTCAAACACTGAACACACACGTTTGGGGGTGGGGGGGCTCTGAAACAAACAAAAAACACATCTCAGTAATATCTAATCGAAAACATGAAGCCATTTTGGATTTAGTAATTGTCGGGGAGTTGTATGTTGAATTTACAGCTGATAACGTAGCTTGTTTCTCCAGGAATCATTGGATTGATACATGTTACAGTAATTCCTATCAGCCATAAAAATACAACTCTACTGAACAGAAAAATTTTAAGTGTGATCGCCACACTTATAAACTAGATTTACTTGCTTGTACCGCGTTACTATTTTTTTTTGTTACCATAGGTCCAGTTGAAAAACAAACTTTGGTTAGAAGAAAGCCAGAACTATCATAAAACTGTCTATAAAATACCAATCGGGGGAAGTTGTAAATACTTTTGTTCCCTTGCATGTGCACATGTATTCAGGCCTGAGTGAACAATAACACATGATCAATAGTCAATGGACGTTCGATGTGAACGTGTGGATGCAGCAGCAGCAGCTGCACTGTGGGAAAACATTCCTTGAAGGCCCTCGATGACAAACCTCCGCCACATTTACAGCACACGACAAGAATGTGACAGTCACTGGAGGCCAAAATTGTCTCACTCTCAACGTATGTGTGTGTGTGTGTGAGGGCCAGCGTGGAAAACAGCAGCAATCTACACTAAATCATCTTGTGTCAAATCTTCCTCCAGACAGCAGCTCACCCTCCAATACAACACGAATGGCGCCATCTAGTGGCCACACATTGGCAGTACAAAAGCTTCCAATGGATTTTAAATCGTCAGTTAACAGAAAGTTGTGTGTTTTAGGTTTTCTCACCACCGGACAGAGAATGAAAAAAATGAAGAAAATTAACGGGTGCAGGATGGACGAGTGAAATGAGTTTTCAGTGAACACCTCAGGGTGAAAGTGTCCTGGAGGAAACAAGGATTCTAGACAAGCAGTTCAGAGTTAACACGGAGGTGGATCGATGGCGTCAGATCTTTGTGACGTTAGCGGTTTGACACGACTGCCAAGTGCAGCTGCAACACCGGACTCGAAGCTACTTACATGGAAACGGAGTTTCAGGCACAATTTTGTCAAATGAGGTCGATGAATTCACCTGTGAAGAAACAAAAAATGCTAAAAATTCAGAAGTTGAAACCTGTTTGCGCTGAACTGCCCCTTTAAAATATGTTATTGAACGGTTTAAGAATCGTATGGTGACTTGTGAAGCCCAATTTCTGCTTCTGCGTTGAACTGACGTGGACCCGTCCTACCTCTGCGTAGCTCCAAGGTGAATCTCACAGCAGCAGCAGCATAAACTGGGCTTAAAATAAACAAATATTTACATATATAAATATATATATATATATATACACACACATGTATAAAATAAAATACGTCAGCAACAGCAAGCTGCTGGAAGACACGTCCATGTTTTTCCTCTAAATTGTATTTTTATTTCAAAACACAAAATGACTGATCCCAAAGGGAAGTTTTATATAAAAAAGATTTAAAACAGTGGCGGTAACTTTTTTTTTTTTTAATTTTAGGGATTTCAACAACTCACTTTTAGGCAAAGAAAAGGATAGTAATTTAGTAATAATATTACATGGTTTAGTTTTACAGGAAAAAAAAACAGAAATGACATGTCTGGACAGGACCTAATGAACTATGTGTACACGCGTTTCTTACAAAAAAATGGGATTAACTGTGGAATGAAGGGGGGGTACAGGAGGGGAAAGAATACCACATCGATACATAGACTCATCCCACCGCTTTACAAAGACCAGCCCACTCGTTTGCTCCAACCCAAACATTACCAACGATAAGAAAAGTAACGATACTTGGAGTAGAAAACAGCAAATAATCAATATATAATAAAATAATACCAATTGTACAGTACACGCCGGTTATTTGTAGTCCTTCTCAAATCCATAACCGCTTCTTTCCTTCCACATCTCTTTAAAAAAAAAAGACAGAAGTAGTGTACATTAAAAACAAGGTCACAAACACTTCTGTTTCATCCTAATTTTTTTGTGACTTTTCAGTCATTGAAGCAGAATATTGCCTTTTGTGACAGAGTAAGTCCAGATTTTTGTCTTTTCAAAAGGTACAAAGGTGTATTTTTCCCCGAGGGCAGAGATCTTGATATAAAAATTGGCGATAACAAACCAGACTGAAGACGTGGATGACAGCTTTTACGTGTGAAAACAAGTTGAAAAAATAAACCGGTACTGAAAAGTACCTCTACGATAGGCATCCGAATCCTTCTGAGCCAACGCCGCTAACGCAACAGGAAGTAAACGGTAGAAAACGGGATGGTGCTACGACAAGCGTCATGTGGCCTTTGCCTTTGGGGAGGGGGCACATGGGTGGGTGGTTCTGGTTCTGGTTCTTTTCAAGTCCAGGCGAGTCCCAACCGACCCTGCTGCGGTACACCAGCGGTGGCACCGTGTGTTAAAAACCTGCTAGCTTCATCAAAACAAACCTAGTCTAAAAACAAGAACAAAAGTTACTACTCAGCCAGAACCGACACTCTGTGTGGCTGCACCAGAACCGGAACCGGGGAGCGGTCGCGATCTGACTGCTCGTGAGGATATTTCGTCTTCATCAGGGCCCAGTTCCCGCCCCCGCTGCCCGTGACGGACCCCCGGCAGGAGAACCGGTGGCGCTCCAGGAGCTGGGCGCTCCAGAAGCGGCGGCGGCATTTGTGGCATCTGAATGCGGCTTGTTTGAGATGCTGGCCCCTGTGCTTCAAGGCTCTGTGCAAGGAGCCGCTGCGCTTCCCGCACACGTGGCACTGCAGGCGGGCGAGGCAGCCGGAGGTCCTGGGCGGGTGCTTGACGGCACGGTGGACCAGCAGGGGGCCCCGCCGGGTGTAGGCGGCGCTGGGGCAGATCGGACAGGGGAAGCGCTTGATGGGGATGTCCATGGACGTGAGCCCAGCGACTCTGACAGCGCCGCCGCTCCACGACTTGACTCTCATCACCCCGCTCCTGACCCTGAGCTGGGCCAGCAGCTTCTTCTTGTTGATCTGGGCCTGCAGCCGGCCCCGCTTCTTCCTCAGGATCAGCAGCTTCCTGCGGGTGTCTTTACTCAGCGGGACGCCCACCAGCTTGCCGTCCCGCATGATGCTGTGAATCACTACTCGTCTTTTTTTCTTCCGGTGTTTTCTCGTCTGTCCGTGTCTCTTTTGGAAGTTTTTTGGGCGGTAGTGAAAAGGGTGCTGCAGCTGTTGTTGCTCCAGCTGCTGTTGCTGCTCCACAGCCCCCTGCTGCATGTGAGACGAGCCAGCGTAGTTGGACCCCGGCAGCGAGTCGAAGAAGATCGGCGAGTACCCGGCGGGTTGGGAGTGGTTGACCCGCTGGCCGTTGCGGTCGAGGCCGTGCTGAGAAAGCTTGTGGCGCACTAGGCTGTTGGAGTAGGCGAAGGCTTTACCGCACACTTCACACCGAAAGGACTTCTCCAGCCCCACGCCACCGCCGTGGACGGTCTGCTGATGCGCCGTCAAGTGGAAATAGTGGCGGAAGGACTTCCAGCACACCGTGCAGGTGTACAACCTCTGGGACGGGGTGCCCGACGTCGGAGACTTCTCCCCCTGGGAACACGACGAGAAGAAGTCAGAGTTTCCAGGGTTTGCGACTTGGCTGATGGCGGCGGCGGCGGCACCTTTGACTCGTCGTCCCTGGTTGTCAATCTCCCCCTTTCGGTGCAGCTTCCCGTGTCTCACCAGGCTCTGCGCGTACGCAAACATCTTCCCACACAGGTTGCATTTGTAGTTCTTCTGGCCCGAGTGAACGGTCAGATGCTTGGTGAGGTGGAACGGCTCACGGAACATTTTGCCGCAGACGTCGCAGGAGTGCGGCTTCTCCCCGGTGTGGACGCGGTTGTGGCGCCGCAGGGTCTCCGCCCGTCTGAAGCGCTTGCCGCATAGATGACACGAGTACGGCCGCTCCGAGCCGTCCCCCGGCGGCGCGGGGCTCCGCCTTCTCCTCACGACGGCGTTGGGATCCCGTTTGTCTCTGGGTTTCCTCGGCCTCCTGGGCTTGGAGTGGGGCTGGCCGGGGTGCGTCAACGGCATGGTGGAGCCGTTCAGGGTGGATGACGGGCCACCCAGGTTACCAAACCCCAACCCCCCCAGCAGCCCTCCGATGATGTCCCTCCTCTCTCCGTCCCTGCCCTCTGTGCTGATGTCACAAGAGGCCGCCGCCGCCGCCGCGATGGCCGACATGGCGCTGCTGGTGACCTCGTCCTCAGAGTCGTCCAGCAGGGAGGACAGCGGGAGGTGCGGCTGCGGCGGTTGGTGATGGTGGTGCTGTGGCGGTGGCGGCTGCTGCTGCTGACTCTGCGGGTGCGGGTGGAGGGTGGGGGCGAGCGGGGCTTTGCGGAGGGTCTGGCTGGTCATCTCGCTGGCTAGCGCGCTCGCTGACGAGTACAGCGACGAAGACTGCGATCGCCTGTAGTCGTCGACGCCGTCGTACGATGACTGAGTCTGGTAGCGATTCCTGGAGTAATCGGTGGCGTATTTCTCTGTCATCATCCCTCCCCGCTCGCCTCCACTTTCCATTTTACTGCCGCTGGGGGTGGACGAGCCGCTGCGGCCGGAGCTCGGCCGGTTCTTCGAGCTGCGGGGGGGTTTGCCGCAGGCGCCCGAAGCGGCGTGGTTGAGGAGGGAGGTACTCTCCCGGAAACAGCGTCCGCACGCGGGGCAGCGGAAGGGCTTCTCGTCGTGGATCTTCTCGTGTCTGGTGAGCGACTCGCGGCGGTTGAAGGACTTCTGGCAGATGGTACAGACGAACGGCCGGTTCTCGGAGTGAGTGACGCTGTGCTGAATGAGGTGACCTCTCTTTTTAAACCTCTTCCCGCACTCGCCACAGCAGAAGATCCTCTCTGGGCTGGGCGAGTCACCGTCCGACTTCCTGCTTTGGCTTTCCGGGGTCAGGCCGTGGCTGCGGAGGTGGCGTCGCAGGCTGGACAGGTGGGTGAAGGTTTTACCGCACTCTCCGCAGTGGTAGAGGGGTTCGGGTTCGGGCTGACCAGACGAGCTGCTGCTGCGACTCTCTTGGGATTTGGACAACGGCTGGTTCCCGTTGGCGACGAGAACAGAGGTGGGGTTGGAGGAGGGGGGGGCAGACGAGGAGGAGGAGACTGTGGAGGACGACTGTTGCGAGGACGGTGACAGGAGAGAGGAATGCGGCGCCTCGCTGACGATCCCGACACCCCCGGATCCTCCCCCCACGAGGCCCGAAGACGAGCTCTGACTATGGCTGCTGGAGCTGCTGCTGCTGTTGTGGCAGTTAGCGACGCTACTGCCGCTGTGGCCGCTGCTGCTGTGGCCGCCGCTGTCCGTCTTCCTCTGGGGGAGGTAGCCCGCCATCGCCTTCTTCCTCCGGCTGCCCCCGCTGGAGTGTGACGTCGACGAGCTGTCGCCGGACTTGCCGCCGTCGTCTTTCGAGAGGGAGAGGTGGAGCGGCAGGGGGAGCGGGATGCCGGCCTCCTGCTGCATTAACGATGCGATCTGGTTGGAGGAGAGGACCGGAATGCCCTGGAAGTCAAAGCCGCTGAGCGACGCGGGCTGGGGGGCCGGGTGGAGGGGGTGCGGGTGGTGAGCGTGGCTGTGCGGATGGGATAAGGCGTGAGGAGTCAGCTGCTGCTGCTGGTGCTGAGGCTGCGGCGCTGTGTGGCTGTGAGAGGAGTGGAGGGCCGGGGGGGGAGCGAGGGACGAGTTGGACTCTGCGGCGCCTTGACCCAGACCCAGGCCCAGGTGGTTGTGAGTGCCCTGCTGGACGAGGAACTGCTCCAAACTGCTGTTGGTGGGGACCCCTGACAGGAAGTACTGGTTGGCGGCAAGCATACAGCTGAACTGCTGGTGGAGGCTGCGGGGGTCCGACTGGCCCACGAGGGGGACTGCGGAGCTGCCGGAGGGGTTGCTGGAGGCCGAGGCCGAGGTGGAGGTGGAAGGGGAGGATGAGGAGGGACCGGGGGACGGCTGAGGGACCGTCAGGCCTGGGTGGAGTGGTGGGGGCGGGGGAGCGGGCGTGACCACTCCGCCAATGACCCCTGCACTGGCGCTGCTGCTGCTCCCGCTGAAGTCGAAGCGCCCCATCCCGGAGTGCAGCTGCTCCTGAGCCAGCGCTGCCTCGGCTGGGTGGAACGGCCGCAGGAACTGGGGGTACGCCGACGAGGAGGAGCCGCCGGCGCCGCTGCTGCTACTGCTGCTGCTCATCTTGCTGGACTTCCTGGAGCTGTGGGACGAGGACGACGGCTGGCTCTGGTGGGAGATGGGGGGGGGAGGGGCACTCATTTTGGCGAACAGCGACGACGAGTCTGCGAAGGCATTGCTCCTGGAGCTCTGCAGGGACCCGAGGCCCAAACCGGTCAGAAGGCTTCCGGACGTGTCGGCGCTGGGCTGGTGCTGCTGCTGCAGCTGCTGTTGGTGCTGCAGCTGGACCTGCTGCTGGTGGCTCAGCTGCCGCTCCAACCCGAGGCCTTTGAACTGGTGGGCTTGGTGTCCACTAAGCATTTCTAAAATGTCCATGGGGTACTTGCTGAACTGGAACATCTCCCAACACAGTGATGGCAGAGTGTCCCGGGGCTACAACCACCCCGTACACCCACACCACACTTGCTGGAAACAGCAGGGAATCCTTCGATTAAAAGACGACTTCTTCTGCTGCAGGGCCGACCCCTGTGCGTTCAACCAGCTGCTGGAATCCACCAGAAGACGTCGAATTCCTCATGTAAATTTTTAAAAAGTCCACTTAAAGTTTGAAGCCCTCCAAGTGCTTCTGTATGACGATATAAATGTCTCAAAACAGAGCACGTAGTGTTTCTTTCAAGTGTTCCATAACGTTTGTTTGTTTTTTTTTTTAAATCAGATCCAGGATCCAGGTGATGTCTGTTATTTCAGCCTAATCACAGATTCCCGGCTCTTCTCCTACTTAATGAAGTTCTTCTGGAAGCCTGAGGACCAAGAGGGAAATAACATAACGTCAGTTGGTCATTAAGGGACTTGATTAACAGCAGACACACTGAGCCGCGAGAGAACGGAGAGAACGTTTCGCCTTCGTTCCTCAATGCGGCGGCTGCTGCCGAACAAACAATTGCACTGAAAACAAGTCAAAATACTGAGCTGAATGAGATAAATATCTTTGTGAAACACAGACTTCTTGGGGCCTCAGTAGTAACTAGTGATACTTTGAAGATGGTTCACTCAAAAGTGTCTTTCTCCAGGCTTCATTTGCACACAACCCCCCCTGCTGGTCAAAGACGGACAGGTCTATTTTTGGTCATTTGAACTATTACTGACACACTCTGGGTTGACATGTAGACTGGAGTGACACGTAGACCGGGCATGGGAATGATGTCAAACTGCCAAGGATGAGAAATACACTACATTCATCTTGCGTTATGAATTGTATGTTCATGTATTCACACATTTCATGTATTTGGGCGTGTTGCCTGGCAACATAATGACAAATATTAATTGTTTTATGTCAAATGTTGGTCTATATAATTTTAGTCTGTTATTAATTAAATAAATGGATAAATCATACAACAGGAAGACAGTTGTTATAAACTGGTTCAAAGCAAAACAGGGCAGCCGATGTGCAACTTTTAATTGGTTCGTTTTTGTTTCTATTAGGAGACCTAATATTTGTCCCTCGGTGCTGGGGTTCAGACCATTCCTCGTTGGAAACTGTCAAACTCACAGATCCCCAACACTAACCCATTAATTGGGAGCACTGATATCGACAATCTCTCCAAACTGCGTTATTCCGTCAAACCTCCTCGGTGACGTCACCGGTCCAAAACAATACAA